>BHDV01009284.1:0-14818 GCA_005406045.1 Adoxophyes honmai | reverse complement strand
ATATACAATGCTCCGACCGCACGCCCGAAGGACAAGAGAAGGTAGACGGGAAAAATGTTGCCATACTGCACACTGTCTCTAACACACTTATTGTATCAATAGTGGCCACGAAGCGTGAAATACCCATGGAATCATCCGCGTAGCGTTTCATGTGCTCTGCCTACCTCATTTCATACAGACGTGCAGAGGCACATAGGAAGATAAAAAACCGGCCAAGTGCGAGTCGGTCTCGCGCTCGAAGGGTTCCGTACCAAAAACTGCAAAAAATCTGATTTTTTGTATGGGAGCCCTCCTTATACATATATTAATTTTATTATTTATTTTTAAAGTAAATATTTAATTAAATATTCTGTAAGCATTACAGTTATTTAAAAAGACCCAAAACAGCAAAATAAAACACGTTTTTTCTATGGGACCCCTCCTTAATTATTATTATTATTTTGATTTTAGTATTTGTTGTTATAGCGGCAACAGAAATACGTCATCTGTGAAAATTTCAACTCTCTAGCTGTCACGGTTCGTGAGATATAACCTGGTGACAGACGGACAGACAGACAGATAGTGAAGTCCCGTTTTTACCCTTTGGGTACGGAACCCTAAAAATGAGCTTCATTTCACCAACATCAGTACAAAATCAAACAAACTCACGTAACCATCTCAGGCTTGGCCGCTATGGCAGCTTTGTGTAGCGCGGTGTTGCCATCCGCCGGGTCTTTGGTGTTGCACGCCTCCTCCAAACTACCCTCCCACGTCTCCATTATAGTCTCTAGTGATATCTCCTCCCCTGATATTAGTTTCCACATCTAAAAGAGAGGGGTATGATGAAAATCTAAATCATAAAAATGTTGGTAAGCATATGTCGACGACACGCTATTGTGGTTGTAGAAATCAGAAATGCAATGAAGTCACACTTTTTCATAGATATATTTTGTATTGACGCACCACATACGTTGTTCCAATGGCGGCCATTCGACCACTATGCAAAAGACGTGAAAAAGTGTGTTGAAGTCGTATACAACATGCCTGCAAATTTACGTCAATAATCTGCCCACACAATTTTACACGTACCTTTTTAACATTATTAGGGATCTTCTGCGGCTGTTTCTTATCGCCCTTCTTTTCCTCTTTATTCTCCTCTTTCTTTTTCTTTTTCTTCTTAACCTCCTTCTTTTCTTTCACCTTTTCACCCTCACTATCGGAGCTAAGGGGCCGTGCAACGATGACGTCATGTATTAGGTCTTTCCGAGAGTTAGTGATGATGCCTTTTGAGGTTTGTTCGGAGAGGGTCTGTATCCACCCGATGGGTGTCTCGGAGTCTATGTAGCAGGGCCCTTCGTCTTCGCTGGACAGCATTTGCGTGGGCAGGTCTCTCGGAGGACGCTCTCTAAAAGAATAAAGAAAAACTAGGTAAGTACATTGTCCTGATAATCACAAGGACATCGTCGTTAGTAGAGACCGGATTGTATGCAACATAGAAGTTAAGTTTGTTTTTAGTATAAGGTATTTATAAGTTTTATTGTAATTTCTGTATAGATGTGTTGTTTTTACAAAATAGATTTTTTTTTGTTGTCAAATGAAATATAAATAATGTTCAACTGAGTATCAATTAACAATTGCTGTCCAATATTTTACACTTGATTTCTAACGTGTATAAAAATACACTTTGATAATCTGGCATGAATCCTGGTAGACATATATGGTGAAACTTTTATGTCTCAATCGGATCCGATACATTTACCAATTCAACTCGGCAGTTTTATGTAAGTTTCCTTCCAAAAGTAATGCAAAATTGATTATAATAAACGTCATCAAAGGCGACAGGCTATTGTCACTATAATACCTCTTAACTTAAAACCTAACAAATATGCTAGATGTAGCAACAATACGAGAAATAGTTATCGATTTGTCGATATATCCCTCGTGAGCTCTGCCTACCCCCGTTAGAAATACAGGCGTGATGTATGTATGTATGTATGTATGTAGGTAATATTTGACAGTACCTTGACTTAGCCCTGTCAATGGGTTTGCCAGGGCTCTTCTGCGCCTTCTTCCCGCGCTCTACACTAGTGTCGGACCCGGTTTTCGTCGGAGGCCTCGTCGTGGAAGCTATCAGAGCTTTTTGGAACATCTCCATCGTATCTACAAAAAAATGCTTTTTAATAGACTTTATAATTTTAATACAGAGTTAACTTTATTTGCAGCATATTTGCTTTCGGCAAAGTAGCAACAGCGCAAGGGAATCGACCAAATTTGTAACTACTAAAATATTTGGTGGTAATTATTGAGAAAAATATTCCAGCAGTTACCATCAAACCTTTTACAATGACTTTAGCAGTTTAAAAAGTTGTAAAATAAATGTTTTTTTTTTATGTTTTGGTGTTTTTATTGGTGATACTAAAAATCCACTTTCACCTTCTATATTTTATAAAACTTTGTTCCAGAAATTTTGGTGCCGACTTTAAATAGCTAAGGAATCAATTAAAATCAAATTATGTTCCTCAGCTAGTCCCAAATGAACGTACCATAAACCTCAACGCCCGCCACGGTCTCGTGGACCCGCTGTATCTCCTTATACGAAGGCTTCCTGGTGGGGAACGGCAGCTGCCGTATCCTGGGATCATCCTTGGTCAGGGGAGAGTTCTTTCCGAAGAGCGCCCCCTGGTTGACAGGCCCCACGGCCCGGTAGAGGATGATGGAGCACCCGGACAGGTCGTCAGCCCAGCCGGATATGATGTCTTGGACGTGCTGGGAACGTAAGCGGGGACTTATTGTACAAAAGGAAAGATCACATACAATCACGATTATGCTCCCAAATGGGGTACATAAAGCGTCACAAAGACAAAACCATGACTGCGACCATTTCACGCTTTGCTTTGCTTCTACAATTTTGGGTTTGATAACGGATGGAAGAGGTACAGTCAGCATCTGATACATGGTTACACTTTGGTACTTTGTCACTGTGATCGCAGTGACAAATTCATGCGAGATTTCAAATATGAGGTTGATTAGAAAAGGTTCTAAAGTGTATACATGTATCAGACGCTGACTGTACTATAATAGTGGCAGGTTGCTAGCCTGTCGCCTAAAATATACCTTAACTTAGATCCTTAGTCGTATTTTACGACATCCACGGAATAATTGGAGACGTGATATTCTAGCTATACTATAGACCGATAGGTACTTAAAAGATGGTAAACAATCTTGACATGTCTTTTTATTGAAATACACAGTCTAAAAATGAAAATCGTTACAATATACAATTAAATTATGAAAGTAAATGATTTTTTCATACCTAAATTGTAAAATGTAAAGATTTTGATTTATAAAGTGTATGTTTAAATAAAAAGACACGTCAAGATTGTTTACCATCTTTTAAGTACCTATCGGTCTCTAGTATAGATCCAACAACCTGTAGTATGTTGTGACACCCCTGTGGGTGTGACTGCGAAGCATGAAATAGTCACGTCTTGTCTTGTCTTGTCTATGTCACGTTTCGTGTGCTTTGCCTACCTCGTTTAGGAACATAGGCGTGATTGTATACAGGTGTCCCAAAGTTATGGGCCATGAAGGGGAAGTACCTTAAATATCGTAGTGTATTTTACTCAAAGAAGACTTTATCTTATTTTTAAAAGTTAGTAATTCTGTATTCATAGATTTTCTAAAAATTACTTGCCTCGTCTGGGAATCGAACCTACTTAAATGTAAAAAAAACACCTGTTTCTATGATGCCAATTGAAAGAATAGCTAAAAAATAATAACTCTGCTTAAGTAACATAGTATTTTAAAGGAAAGGAACAACGTGAAATTAATCAGTTTAATCAAATTAAACACATACATGAACCTGTCGTAGTCAATTAAGTGGGTAATTTTGAGTAAATTATTTAATTAAATGCTCAAAATGTGATTCCTGACATTGGGACACTCAGTAAAGGTAGACTTCCTTGGTACGAACCTCCAGAAATTGCGCCTGATTGTACCGCCTGAGGCTAGCTCCTGCGGACTTCGGGGCGCTCCCGTGCTGGTCTCGGGAGGCCTGCGCCTGGCCCTGGCCGCGCCGCGTCACGTACGAGTGGTGCGTCTTGTGGATCACCGCCGCGCCCCCTATAGGATAATGATCCTGGTTATATGTAGAGCCTGACCAATCTTGGTTAGAGTCTTAGGGCCGGCGCTGACTGCCGGCATGGCACGGCGTGGCAAAGGATTTTGTTACTGATCTGAGAAAGGCCGCGGCATGCCACAGCGTGCCGAAGCATTTCACGGGTTATATTTTTGGATGCTGCGGCACGATTTGCCGTGCCGTCCTCTGCCATGCCGGCAGTAAGCGCCGGCCCTTAGAGTATAAGTTGAAGTAAAGCTTGGCCAATCTTGATTAGACCAAATTTTTGGATTTTATGTTGAAGTACAAACTAACCAATCATGAAAAGACCCAATCTTTGGTCTTTAAGTAGAAGTTAGTTAGTTGCAAATTAGATTCCTCAAACTATTAGTAAACAATAAAACTAGAAATAGATATAAAAATGATTATTATAAGTTATTCAAAATATGCAAAATTCTACCGGCAACCCTAAGACACAAATATACATTTTTAATTAACCAGCACAGCAATCAAGAGAGTAATCTATCACAATTGAGCCAAAAGCATGGTACCAGGTCAGTAGCTGCAGGTAAATACGCAGTCCTCAGAGTAAGCAATTACTATGGGGACAGGCTTGTTAAAAAGCGACTACCGTACTTGCTTAACGCTCTACCTGCAGCTATTAGAAAGGAGGACAATTTAAATAAATTTAGGAAAGTCTTGTTCGAACATTACCTGCAACTAATTTAATAATTTAATTTAATATACTTAATATAATATAATGTAAGTACTCAAACTAAAAATTGATGATTTAAAAATAAAGGATCCCACAGTCAAACTGTGTAAACAGTTTTGAGGGACGATGTACTTAACAATTAAGTATATATCATTTGTTACAAGAACAATAAATAATAATAATAATAAGTAAAGCCTGACCAATCTTAAGTCCACGCAATCTTTGGACTTTATGTTGAAGTCAAGCCTGACCAATCATGATTAGACGCAATCTTTGTACTTTTGAAGTTGACATAAAGCCTTTGTGATTTTCTGATTTTCAACTAACCTCCGCGTAACATCGGGTTTACAATAACACCTGTCCAATTCTTCTGTAGATGTCATAACAGATGAGTAATGAAATGGGTTCAGGTCTACTTAAGTAGATGGGCTAGCAACGTATCAGCATTTGTACCAAATTGCAGTATGTATGAAGTGATTGTTGAGTGCTGATGAAGCGAAACAGATACACATCATACACAGGATTGAAGCAAGTAGAATAACGTAGTTTCTTTTCATGGGAACGAGACTAAAATAGCCCAAAACTTAAAATAGTCAAGGAATAGTGTAAGGTAAACGTCCCTGTGCTCGACACTGACCCAATACTAGGCACTTGCAACCTTATGTCATAGTAAGACAGGTGACAGATGGGTGTCGTCTATTGGGTGTTGAGGCGTCGAGCTTTGGTACTTTTACCTTATGCTGTCTTGTGGGCTCTAAGGCAACACAAGCGTTTTCAAGTACGTTTATAATGTATACCTGAAAAGACAGCTCCCGCGAAGTGTCCCCCCGACACCATGAAGACGGCCCAGCGCTGGTAGCCCGGCGTGGCGAGCCGCGAGCAGCGCTCGATCCACGCGCGCCCGTCGCCGTCCGTAGACAGCTCCTCCTGTATGACATAGGGGAAACCCTTGAAAGACCCGTCCAAACATACATACATACATAAATATCACGCCCTATTCCCTGCGGAGAAGGCAGGCACCAGAAAGCGCCATTCGCTGTATTCTGGCATACTTTTCTCGCTTAACTCACTTCTCGTCATACACGGTTGGCGGTTTCGGGTACTCCTAATTTGGCCTCTCTTTCGAACATCGCCGATCTGGTCGATATCGGTTCGTCGAGGGCGCCCTCGACCGACTTGTCCGTTCAAACTTAATTCTAAAATCCCCTTCATCTGCTGTCGATGCTCAACTAAAATAATTTTGAGGAAATACATACCGCTATCCGTGTTCTTTTAAATATACTTGCACATTTGAATTACAAAGGCAGGCCGCAAAGCACAGAGAAATTCGAACGTTGACCTGCTGCTCTATCTCTGTCGCACGCGTGCAGTATTATTGCCATCACACTCGCACTTGAGCATCTGCGTCGCGCATTACGCGCGTGAGACAGAGATAGACAGCGCTGGTCAACGCTCAAATTTCTCCGTGTTCCGCGATCAGTCTTTAAAAAACTTACCTTCTTATGATGCAGCACGCATCTATAAACGCAGAAGACTTGTCCCTTGCTGTTGGTGAAGAAAGCCTTGCAGTGGCGCGTGGCCGCGGCGAAGAGGTCGGTGGACGGCCCGCTAGGACCCTCGGTCTCCGAGTCACTGCCTGATACGCTGGAGTTGTCATCCGCATCTATAACAGCATGGTCATAGTGAAGCCAGAAGAAAAAAAAGGTAAAATATTTTACTTTCAATAAAATTTAAGTAAGAACTTTATTGTACAAAAAATTCAACAGGCAATATGGTAAAGTACAAATTGACGTATTCGTTAAGGGACCTCTTACAGCTAACCTATGAGAGACAGAGAAGAAACTTAACACATTGCCTGTGAAGCTGGCAATAAAAAATACTCCTCATAATGCATTTTTTATTTTAATTGTTAATTCAGACAATAGGTTGGAATAGTTCATTCAACAATAAGTCCTCAGGTAACCCATGTACAACAATTACTTACACATGTAAATTTTGATCAACTTGTACATTCAATTCAAAATTAAAAATTAAAAAACTTTATTTTTGCAAATAGTTTCCTAAGTGCACTTTTACCCGTCAGTTTCGAGTCTAGCAGCGCTTCGGAAAGACCATCATTGCCAAGAAGAATGTGCCGCAAGAAACTTGGCAGAAAGTCATTTTTTCAAAACTTTTCATACAAAAAAAATAATTAAGTAGTATAATAATAATAGAGAAAAAACAGTAGTATGGGTCAGTTCACACCGCGACGAGACGTCGCGCGGCGCCTCGAGGCGTAGCGCGGTGCAGCGCTACGCCGCCACCCGCGCGGTGTGCGGGAGCGGTGACGCGCACGTAGCGCTGCCAACTCAAAATATACTTTATTCGCTACGCGATAAGGTTCACATTTCACTGATTCAGGTCGTCGCGCTACGCCTCGAGACGTAGCGCGGTGCCGCGCTGCGCAGCGCGAAACCACATGCATTGTCGTGCAGCGCCGCGTCGCGTCTCGTCGCGGTGTGAACTGACCCTACAGTAACAAAGGGCAGTCACTCACGTGCTTGCACTCACATGTCGTTAGTATCTCGAAATGGAGCACAAATGATGCATACAGTTAATTGACAAAGAGAAAAAAAAAAGAAATGACGCAATTAGGTGCAGAGACCATTCCCGAAGCTTTATACCTTGTCTAGAAGTAAATTGGCCCAGTGTCAGCGGTGATTTGCCAAACAGTTTCCTCTTCAAGTTGTGCGTGTGCCAGTGGTTCTTATAGTGGGCCGTCTGTTGTAACCTGGACTCGAAGGGCCCTACTCCGCAGCACGAGCAGCAGTTGCCATCAGCCGGGCCGCTAAGGCTGAGTAGGTTCAGCCGCTTGATCACACTGGCTTCGTCCACTGTTGTTAAAAATTATTTCAATAGAACATCTTAATTTAACCTCAAACTATTAACCCTTCAAGTGGCATGCAGCCGCTTCCCGGCACACCCGTAATCGGGAGCTTGCCAGGTCCCGGTTTCTGTCAAAAACACTCGGGAGTGGCAAAATGCTGGCTCCCGGCATTAAGTGTGTTTTATAAATTTGGTCATCTGATATTTGATCAAAACTAGGAAACTTCACATAAATAAGTTATTTTAGGCTGAATCTAATGATATATGGTTTTTATGCAGTCCTTTTTATTAGAAATGGTATTTTTTTTAAACATACATCACACCTGTATTCCCCAAATAGGTAGTAGAGCGCACTAATACCTAGATAAAACAATGACTATTTCACATTTCATGGTAACTTCTAGCATATTATTCTAGGTTTTAAGTTGGCGGGTATAATAGTGACAGGTAGCTAGCCTGTCTCCTAAAATATACCTCAACCTAATTCCATACTTTCCATAGTCGCCTCTTACGACATCCACGGAAGAAATGGAGAGGTGTTATTCTAAACCCAACACCACACAGTATTTTAATGTGTGGAAATTTTGCAATTAACCCCCATGGAGGCTCTATCGCTTGACATATTTTTCTTATCATAACGTGATGTGACCATGGCAACCAGGGACAGAAAATAGTTGATTGACCCACTTACTCAAGATTTCTACTAGGAAAGTTGCGCAATACATTTTATAGATGACTGAGATACAGAGACCAATTAGATTTTTTTCATACTTATGAATTGAAGGAATTTCTAAATGAATGAAATGAAGCTAATGAAATTACTACGGAATGGTTCCATTGATTAAAGCACAATTTTAATACAATAATAATATATGACACTAACTTACATTATTGCAACGTAACTATGACTAGTTAGATTGTTGTATAGGTTAATTTGGAAACTTAGAACACTGGGAAAAATAGAAGTTTTATCATAATAATTGGTTTTTAACACTTACCGACTTGATGGGACTCTGTTAGCATACACGCCGCAACTTTTACGCCCTTAAGAAGTTGTTCGAAATTGTCTAACTCATAGATTTTCACTGTTTTTGTTGGAATATTTTCCGTTTTCGTAGCCATGCTGAATAATCGTGAGGCGTTAAGTTTGAGACAAAAGTTTTAATTTATGATTTAACTGTTGTTTCTGCGAAACCACATGCTCAGCTCACGGCATGCAGGAATTAAAAGGATATAATGCAAAATATTGTGCAATTTCAGCGCTTCCTACTAAACATATGTTTTTGACAGTTTTTGACGCGACGTGACAGCTGACGCGGCTACGGCGTTTTCCCAATCTAACAAAATAAGTCTATAGAAAAGAAAACACAAAATAAGAAACTACGATTGTTTTGTTCAAAAGTCGGATTAGGATGATTTTACGGTTTATCATTAAACACTAATTCAAAGCTAATAACAAACTACTAATCTGTTTAAAAATTACTAATGTAAATGATCCACTGTCGTGGGTGCTGCCACCTAGTTAATAATTAAGTTATTACGTTGCAAAGACTTAAAAGTTACGATTAGCTTTACTACGCTACTCGCCAATAGGTGCCAGTAGTTTCGATATAAAACTTAATATTTTCTACTCACTAAGAGATGGCACTAATTAATAAACAAGTAAACCTGTTGATTTTTGGATGAATTATTGCATAAAAAAATTACATACATACATACATACATATCCTCACGCCTGTATTCCCGAGAGGGGTAGGCAGAGCACATGAATTAAAAAATTCAGTGCCACGTTTAGCGATTTCAGAGCAACCAGATGATCAAACGTGATAGTGCAGGCAGTGACAGGTTGCTAGCCCATCGCCCAAAATACACTAACCCTTTCCCAGAGCCGACTCTTACGGCACCCACGGGAAGAAAGGGGGAGGTGCTATTCTAACCCGGCACTACACAGGAAAAAAAAATACGGGACACAATAAAACAGTTACACGTTACACAATTACGAATACATACATACATACATAAATCACGCCTGTATTCCCAAATGGGGTAGGCAGAGCGCACAAAACGCTACATAGATAAAACGATGACTATTTCACGTTTCGTGGCCACTTCTAGCATACATCTTTTTATTTTAAGGTGGCAAATATAATAGTGACAGGTTGCTAGCCTGTCGCCTAAAATATAACTTAAAGCTATTTTCCTTATTCGCCTCTTACGAATTCCACGGAAGAAATGGAGAGGTATTCTAAACATGACACCACACGGAAAAACGAAAGCTGTTACAAAAAGTAATTAGGTAATAAGAACGTAATCATCAAGGTAAAAATATAAGTCAACTCGTGACCACGGTCGCTGTAACGCGGCCGAAACGTTGAGAAGGTAAATAAAATCTTGATTAAGTCCCGCATACCTACATACATATAAATATAAAAAAATAAGTTATGTTTAGTTGCATACATACATACATACATATTCTCACGCCTGTATTCCCAAGAGGAGTAGGCAGAGCACATGAATTCGAAAATCCAGTGCCACGTTTAGCAATTTCAGGGTTACCAGAAAGTTAGTTGCATACCTACCAAAATATGTTACAAAAGGTGACAAAACCTTACAGATTTAATCACAATAAAAAAATTATATAAACTACACCGCTACAAATTTAAGAATGTAAGTTTATACATTTCATAGATTTTTCAAGTTGGAAATGTTGGAATACACTTAATTTTTGTGTTATTCAAGATTTTCTTTTTCAATTCACCCCTTCGTGTATCAAAATTGCTTCAATAAATACTCGTAATACTTAATAGGTACCTATGCTATGCTTTGATATGGCTATAAAACCATCGTACTATTTAGCATACATTTTTGTCATAATGTACCTACCTACCTACTTACAAACTTCCTTTCCACACTTAGTCAATCGGGTAACCAGAAATTCATTAATCAATTTCATTATAATTCTAGTGAAGATAGACAAAGATACCCTGAAACTCACACACACTTTAGAAGCCGACACTGCAACTTCTAAACTTTACATTAAAAAAAATTAGGTTGAATTGATAACCTCCTCCTTTTTTGAAGTCGGTTAAAAATAGACTTATAATTCTTCAAAGCTGCTTACAGTACACATTCACTCCCTTAATCCCGTCTGAAGCTGTCCTCCCCCAGTAAATTAAACCCTCTAATACAGGGGTTCCCAAAGTGTGCGCCGCGGCGCCCTGGTGCTCCGTAGAAAGTAGAGGGGCGCCGCCGCGTCGTGAGCCGGTTCTTTTTCTTTCTTTTTCTTTCAATCTTTGACGGCCGGATAGCCCAGCGGTTAGAGAACCTGACTGTGAAGCTTAAGGTCCCGGGTTTGATCCCCGGTCGGGGCAGATGTTTGTATGATGAATACGAATGTTTGCTTTCGAATCTTGGATGTTTATCTTTATATATATGTAAGTTTATCCGTTGTCTAGTAACCATAACACAGGCATTAAATTGCCTACTTTGGGACTAGGTGATTGGTGTAAAAAATTGTCCAATGATATTTATTTATTATTTATTTTTTTCCGAAATCTCAAAAAATACTTTGATTTCCACATACATTTCCATTTTTGTCCTTCTCAACCTGTGTAGGTACTACATTATAGTAGCTTATTTCTTTCTGCTGTATCTTGTCCAAATGGCTGACTAACGTAGGGCACACACACACATCCTCACGCTTGTATTCCCAAGAGGGGTAGCACATGAACTCAAAAATCCAGTGCCACGTTTAGCAATTTCAAAGTAATCAGATGGTAAAACCTGATATTGTAGTGACAGGTTGCTAGCCTATCGCCTACAATACACTAACATTTTCTTAGAGTCGCCTCTTTATGACACCTACGGGATATGGCTATGTGCGCGACGGTGGCGACGCGTAGCGTTTACAACATTTGCGGACGCTGTCAAATAATAACAATGTAAACATTGTTAGTTTTCTTTGCAAATATAAATTAAACCAAAGATTAAAATAGTGTTGTTGACATTATTTAAGTGCAACTTATTCAATACTTTTACTGTAAAATGAATATAATAATAAAAACCGAGTTTGAAACTATTACACATATTAGTTTCCAACCACAAACCTACCTACCTATTAGCCGAGCATGTAAGAAATGTGGAAGAACTGCGACATAACGGCCATAGCTACTTAATACGAGCCCATGTAATTCGTCAGACAATCATCTGTGACACTAACACCATACAAAACCAGTTTAAACGTAAGTAATGCTCTGTGACTTAATTGTTCTTCTGATTTTTATCCTCCCATAAAATGTTCACTAAAAATTTTGTCGTGAGGTTTTGGAGATCATTGCGTACCATCAGCACTAAAATAATAAAATAAAACATATTAACGGTCACTTAAAATATAAATACAAACTATAAATATTATAAACACAAACTGTTCCAGTAATATTGTAATTTAAGGTTATGTCATGAGCCGTGAATCTTCTTTCTTTTCACAGAAGCAATCAATTTTTTTCGTCGTTCTATTTTGTACGACGCTCTTGGGAAAATAAAAAAAAATTACATTTGCTATTGAGGCCGTTATTAATTTTGCAGTTAACAACGCAACAACAGTCATGGCCCATTTTCTTTGCTTTGACTTTGTACTGCAACGAACACTTTTGACAGCTGATCATCCGAATTTGTTTCCAATTCCTGCCGTGTTGCGCGCTGCGGTCGTTATCTGTCCGCCACTACTCGCTTTGCACATAGCCAATTATTCTAACCCGGCACCACACGGGCAACGTAGGGCGTCATGTCAAAATTTTAATTCTGTAAGTGCACCGTAGGCTAAAAAAGATTGGAAAACCCTGCTCTAATACCTTTCCCCGCCGCATTTATACATCTGTATATGTTTAGATGAAACATGACCTTCCACAACCTGGGATCACGAGCCCCTTTGATTTCTATGGGGTAGTAGGGTATGTAGGGCATTGGGGAAAGAGAACATTGAATGTAACCTTTGATTGATGCGTTGCGTGTGTATGAAACTTAGATGAAGTTACTGGTTATTTGAGATTAGTATATGTATATGGAGGCGTTGAAGTGAGTACGTATACAAATAAGTATTATAGCATTTTGGAGATTTTGAAATGGTACTTGGTAGCAAACTAAAATCTTAAAAAGTACTGAAATGAAAATGATCGGAAAATTTATTAGTAAAATTACCATACATACATCAAGCTTGTATTTCCCAATTGGATATACAGAGCACACAAAACGCTCATTACCTAATCGAATCATGACTATTTCACATTTTGTAGCCACTTTTAGCATATTTATGAGTGTTTAAGTTAAGAGGTAGGTACGTTAAAAAATGACAAATCGACAAATTAATAAAATTAAGTTTGATTAAAATGTAAAAATAACGTGCGTACGTTTATGCTATTTTGCTGACTATCTAGTAAAGTCTACTCGTGACCACGGTCACAGCAACGCAGCCGAAAGATCAAGGAAACTAAATAAAACCATATTTAAAAAGTACCGTAAATAAGTCCCGCTGAGCAATAAATAACAGAGTGAATCACGAAAGTTTAAAATATAAAATGTAAAATGTAGTGACAACATTTATTTAAAATATTTTCCAAGTTCTACCAATTTGAAGTCACCGGAAATTGTGTAACCCCCGTCCTGACCTAATTCCGCAACTTCCCGACGCAGAGGGGGTTTGGCGAGACAGCATCCTGTATATAATCAAAGTATACTTCATCGATGAAAATAAATCCCTATTTCTCTTGGTTACGACGTCACACGTCGGTGCTATGGGTTTCACTCGTTATTGTCATCACAAATTATGTAGTGGGAGCCACATTCTTCGCATTAATGTCATGCTTGCCGATAAGTTGATTTAAGAGTAAGAGATAGTCTTAGAGTGCTTAAATGAAGAAACAGGTTTTCGGCACAGACAAATCTGTGCGGATCGGAACGGATATGATATCGATTATGTTTACAAGCACTCATTAATAAATAAACAGCTAGTTGTCAGGTTGCCTGTCTCTTTACATGAGTACCCTTAGTTTTAAGTTGCATTGCACAGTATACAATTGGCAAGGTTTTGTAAATTAACACATTCCCTGTCCCCGTACAAAACGGATTGTCAATGTCACACTCACACACAAGTCCAATTGTTCATCTATTTATGAAACTGTGGCATCATAGTGGGAGCATGGACTTGTGAAAAAAGCTTAGTGTCCCCACATTGGGGGCCTTCGGACAGGGAACGTGTTAAATCAGATAACAACCGACTGACAGAGTGGCTTTATTTGACACACGAAGGCTATTAGGCTTAGCACAGCAGCGCGTGCGAGTCATTCCACTTTGTGACGTCTCTAGTTGGACAGTGACGGTATAGTGACTATACTTTGTCGGTTTAGGCACTTAAATTAAAGTAAACAAACTTTGTGCCAGATTTGACAGGTTAAGAACGTTTTTTTTTACTAAGTAGGTACTCAACTTTTTTCGGATATTCAAAAAGTTTAGCAAAGGAAGTAAACAATAAAAAATATATTGTTGGTGCCTAAATTTACGAGTACCTAATACCAGAAACAATTGGAATTAGAACACTAACGTTCATCAGATCAATAAATACCTATTATGAAGATTCCTTTGCTAAACTATTTGAACATCCGAAAAAAGTTAGGTGGAAAAAAAACGTTCTTAACCTGTCAAATCTGACATAAAGTTTGTTTACTTTAATTTAAGTACCTAAACCCACAAAGTATATACTATAGTCTATCTCACACGCAACTCTACTCGCGCCCTGTCGTGTTAAGCCGGCGCCTAAGCTCCGATTAATTATGATTAGGTCCCGGTAAAAGATCGTTAGTGCATCATACGATGGCCGGATAGCCTATTAGAGAACCTAACTATAAAGCTTAGGGTCTTAGGTCCGATTCCCGGTCGGGGCAGATGTTTGATGATACGAATGTTTGTAAAAAAATATGCTTACAAGGATAAATAGGAGTCGCACCACTTCTCCATACAAACGTAGTCCCCTGTTTTATCCGTGAATAATGACATTAGAGCAACTTTTTTTTTACATTATGTATGTAAATATTTGTTGTGGCTATGCCCCTATGATTTGCTTTTATCGATATTCTAAATAAGAAAAATAA
>BHDV01009278.1:396741-408900 GCA_005406045.1 Adoxophyes honmai | reverse complement strand
GGGGGGTTTACTGCTCTAATGCGTCTTTTTAGCTGCTGCAACTACCACTAGTCGTTCATACTAAGTAACCCTTACGTTTTATCCAGCGGTTAGAAAGTGTAAATGTTTTTTCAAGAGTTTTGGATATTTACCAATAGTCTGGCGAAATGTTCAGACAAATCCAATAAATAACAGTTCAAATGTTCGAATTTTCTATGGAAAATTTGCAAGAGTTCAAGACTTTCAGCCAAGTCTGCATGTTTAACATTGCTTAATATCCGTAGTAGTATTTTCTTGTTCAGTTTAAGACTAGGTCAAAAACGGTGCAAATCGTCCTATGACATTTATATTATTATTCATGTTTATTTTGTTTATTGTTAACACAATCCGAATGTTTAGTCGAGGGTGTTAGTCATTCGTATAGCCAGCGACAAATACGTCGACAGTCAAACTCCCAAAAAATGTTCACGCTCGTATTCCCTCGGAATTAAGGTCGTATGTATTTTTGCTAGCCGCGTCTTTGTCGCAGACTGTACCGAAACTTAACCATCCCCGCCGGTCTTTGACAGGCCAGCGGCGAATCGGCCGAGATAAGGGGACGTTGGCCGGGCATAAATATAAATGGCACCGTAACTGTCAAACGGGCACAATTGGCCGTCCTGATTTAGCGCCGGCCGGGACGGCACAAAGGAGCGCCAGATGGATGCAGCGTGAAAAACAAATGCGGTTTAAATCCTAGGGGAAGCGCCAAATATACAGTCCTACAAAGGCATTAACTGTTACATACGGCAATTAGAAATAAAAATGTTAATTTTATTTAGGCATTGCCGTAAGAGGCTATTGTACGCGTCTTGTTTTTGGATCAACCAGCATTTTTTCCCCCTCTGGTATCGGGTTATTACACCTCACCGTTTCCTCCGCGTATGTTAAAGTAAACTAAGGAAAATGAGTGGTGATACGTATATTTTAGGCGACTGGCTAATAACCTGTCACCATTATATCTCCACATACTTAAAACCAAAAAAATAGGCCAAAAAGCTTATGCGACGTAAAATAGTCATGGTTTTGTCTATGAAACGCTTTGTGTGTTCTACTTACAATTAGTTCATTAGGGAATAAGTACAAGCGTGATGAATGATGTAAATATTTATTGAGATTATATGACTAACATCGTAAACAAAATATAAAGCGTATATTTATTCACTTACAGTTCTCGCAAAACTATCACACGGCAACAGTGATAAAGTAAATAGTAATAAATAACGCGATATTGCGCCGTTTGCCGCCATTGGTATTAATATTTCACATGACAACGCTGCGAGGGCTTAACTCATTCGGTGACGTATTGTTAAGTTGAATTAAAATGTTTTGCAGATACGCCTTTTTACGTTGAGTTTTTGAGACCTGTCTTTTTTACATCCATACATACATGCATGCATACAATCAGGCCTATGTTCCCAAGTGGGGTAGGGAGAGCACACAAAACGTGACATAGACAAAACCATGGCTATTTAAAGTATCGTAGCCTCTTCTAGGTTATGTTTTAGGTTTTAAGTTCAGAGCTACTATAGTGACAGATTGCTACCGTACCTGTGGCTCAAAACCTACCTCGACTTACACTTTAGTCGCCTCTTACGACTTCCACGGAAGAAATGGAGAGCTGTTATTCTAAACCCAACGCTACACACTTTTATCAAAATAGACAGAAATATGAACAGCTATATACATGTATAGAATGATTTATTCCCGTCTCTTTAAAAAAAGTCGTATAAGTTTGACGCGCTCGGATCATATTTCTAAACTAACAAAGACCTTTCTTATTTCCAGGTAAGCCCCGCCGCGTAAGTGACGCCGACTCAATTTCCTCCGCAAAGTCGGCTTTCAAAAAACCTACAAGAATAGCTTTTTTATAGGTCCCGCCTGATAACGAGCGCCGTGCTGTTTTCCAGCTCACGGGGCCAGAAGGGAATTTACTTACATATTTCTATTTAGTACAATTTGGGGGCCCGTTCGGGAGTAACGGAATCAGACAGCGATGCATAATGAATGCCTGCGGGGCGGGGGTGTGCCACATTTTTATGTATGTGTTCTTACACATTTATGTATGTGTTCTAGGGAGATATCATGAAGCGTAACATGTTCCCAAAGGGGGTTGGCTGGGCCTACGGAACATCACACAGAAAAAAGTTATTTAAGTTTCGAGGCCATTTTTAGCAAATATCTGCTCCGATCGGGAATCGACCCCGTGTCCTCAAGCTTCGTTGTCAGTGGTTCCTAACCACTGTGGTCAAACTATCATTTGACCTGATATTACTAACTATACTTCTCTGAACACAAGTCGTTTTCTTTGTTGGTAATAATTGCCATGGTAATCCTAAAGATCCCTACTTTTTGTCAAATAGTCTTTTTTTACGGAACCCTCACATGAGCCCGATGCCACGTGTAACTGATTTTCATTATAACAATTCAGCTTATTATTCACATTCTACTGAATCTTTACAAGTTTTCTGAAGAGACCCTCGTACAGTTGTGGAAGAAAGTCGTAAGTGTTTAAAAGAAATAAAGTCGTATCTGCCTGTGGTTAAAAAACGATTCACTGTCGAAAAAGATTTCCTAGGCTAAAATTAATAGGCTGTTAGGTAATAAATTGGTGGGACATAGTATAGGTCTCTCGGTAAGTCCGTCGAGTGGGATAGTTGTCAATCGCTGATCAGTAATAAAATGGCGGGCGTAGACACAAAATTACATGAGCCGACCAAAACTAGCGATGTTTTTTTTTACTTTTGGTTAAACAACCGCTGCAAATAATCCGTTTTCATCGTTCAGAAATGTAGACAAATAACAAAACTCATAACATCCATCATTTAAAAACAGACGAACAATACAATATCACCGTATCCTGTAGGGTTTAAAATAACACTACCACCGTGGATGGTTTAAGTTGCGACTGAGTATAAATATAGTAGTTTAGTTATGAGTTAGGCGACATGCTTGCATAGTTGTGCTTAAAGTGGCTACGTAACGTGACATAGTCATGTAGTCTTTTTAACTTTTATAACGCGTATTTGGTAATACAGGCTTCATATTATGCGTATTTTTTTTAAATAGCGAGAAAAGAAAAACAAATGAGAAAAGTAAAAGCACAAAACACAATAAACTTGTAGGTTTTCACTCCGCGACTGTACACGTAATTCTGCCATCAACTTAATACCAATCTTATTTCCAAGGATCTCGACAGCATTTCGAACGTTTAAGACTTATTCGGAAACTATACCTTATTTTCGGCATTTTAACAGTAACTCAAGTGTCGTTGACTTCGGCTTTATTTGAATATTCGCTTCGTTTATTCGTATATTCGCTTCGGTTTCTGGTCTCTTTTGTTTGTGTATCTGTTGAAATATGGAGAAAAACTTGCGAACTTTCAGATACTTATGGGGGCGGATAATGAAGTTCGTTCGGAAATACGATTATGACGATATGAGAGCCCGAATATAATAGTTTATTTTTACGTGAATATACTTTCTCGGAATGTTGTTGTTAATAAGTCTGTAAGATAGATATTGTGACGTAGCTACGCGATGGCCAATGTAGGTAGTTAGTGTACCCAAGGCTCTGAACACATAGGCAGCGCCACTAAATATTTCTGTTTCAGATTCCATTTTTAAACTGGCGTTGTCAATCAAAGCACCTGCGCATGTGACCCATATTGGAACCTGCGTAACCGTGGCACTGGCACTCATTTAAAGCCATTTGTTCGTTTGAAAGTTTTGTTATTTTAATGAGCTAACAAGTACACTATTCCGCATGTACCTTAGCACGATTTTAGAGAGAGAGTAGGTTCGCGAAAGTTTGATGCGTGAATTTGCTCCCTTTCTCTCTCTCTCTCTCTCTCTCTCTACCTCTCTCAAACTTGCCAACTTATATGCCGACTAGCCGATCTGGTCGATACGCGTCCACAAAAAGTCACGGCGTTGTAATTGCGGCGCGGATTAATGCGCGATGGAACGGGCGACGGGCGGCCGGGGCGTAATGGCCCGTGCGGGTAGCAGCCACGCGTTTACACGGAGGGCTCCGATACCGAGTTATTGCTGCCTCTAGCCTCGAAACGTTTTCAATGTAGGTCTATGACGTGTGTGTTTTTTTAAAGTTGTATACACATATTATACGTCACGTCTGTGTTCTCAAATGGTAGGCAGAGCACATGAAACGCTACATAGATAAAACCATGACTATTTCACGCCTCGCAGCCACTTCTAGCATAATTTTAGGTTTGAGAATAGATGGAAGAGGTAAAGTAGCATCATCGTTCCGACGTTCATTCCTGTGAGATTTTGAAAGTTACGAATAAGTTTGTTATAGTTTCTAAATCTCTACAAAATTTCCTTATCAATGTGGCAAAAGAAACAACCATTGTTTTATGGTTACTCATTTTGTCTATTATAGCTCTGTTATCTAAAATTCCTATCGTGCCATAGTGGCGGTTGTACATAACGTATCTTGCGTTTGACAAAGAAAATTTTCAACTCATACGAGTCGATGTCATTATTTTCTCACCGTTTTTCAAAGTCAGCTCTCTTTTAACCCATAGAAGCATCCGGAGCGTTTCGTTCCCCAAAATCGATACACTCCACAGAATTAAGCGGCGAAAAAACCGAGTGTTATTCTAATCCCTAAGTGGGGTATTTTCGTCGATAATGGGCTCGGAACAGCTTCCAGCCTCGTCCGGCTAACGATGCCGATGTAGAAACGGCAACTTCGGATGTTTGAATAAACATGACGATACCGTTTCATTAGGTACCGGTATGGGGCATGAGTTACCGGAATTCTAAATCGTTGCGTAAGTATTGCATTTTTTGTTTTACAAAAAGCATGGCAATTCTTTTTATCTTTTCCTAGGGCTACCAACAAATTGGCGATTTATTAGCAATGGTTTATTTTTAGATGATTTGCTTACTCGTCTTTTACTCCTATCCTCTTAAATTAACACGGCAATGACAAACGGGGATTCCGTGGATGTCGTTAAAGACGACTAAGTAGACATGTTTATAAAACACAAGATTGTGACTATTTCACGCTTCGCAGCCACTAATAGCATATTTTTTAATTAAAAAAAATGAAAACGTAGTATAATTTAGCGACAAGTTCCTAGCCTGTCGCCTTAAGCATACCTAAACCTATTTTAGACTTGAAATCTAAAAAAAAAACTAAAATTAGCTCGTACTTATCTGATGATAGTTTATAATTCCATATCGCTATACAAAGTCTATAAAATCATACACCATCAACGCTCCCAAATGAAAACGGTGCCAAGTACCGACCGCCCCTATTACCGACGTATAAGGCCGTAACCGAAGATACGCCCTTTTACCGGGCGCGATACCGTTTTTACTCCCCGCCGTATAAGGTGCCAAGTGGACGCGATCGCATTGTCCGCATCGAGTGCTTGTAATTAAAACTCGCCACTCGAACCGGCGGAGTGTTTGTTTAAGCCGAGCTGAGCAGAGTGCGCTAAGGGCGTTTTTAGACTCACGCGGTTACGTGCAGCGCAGACGACAGACTTTTTGTGCGATCGAGCCTGCGGCGCACAAAAAGTCTGCGTGGATTGCATGCATTGTGCGCTGGAATTTTTGCGCGTCGTGTGCGTAACTGCATATAATTCCATAGGTTTTCACAGACTAAAAAGTTCGTCGCAGATAGTCTGTCGTCTGCGCAGGGCCTTAAGCCGTGGGCAGAGTGCAGTGTGCACTAAGGGCGTTTTTAGACCGTCGGTTATGCTTACGCACGCGGGATTGCCATAACCCATGTAAGCTTTCACGCTGCCGATCAATTCTCTGGTTTGAGTTTTAGTTTTCCACGGGTTGCGTAACTGTATAGACGTGCTCAAAAATGATCTATGTGAAGAATGTTCAACATTTAATTTAATATTGTTATTTTATCTTTATTTAATTGGTTAGCGAAGGTAACTTTATTTACTTACAGGCTAAACTTAAACCCTTCTGTCCTGTGTGGTGTCGGGATATAATAACACTTCTCTATTTCTTCCGTGGATGTCGTAAGAGGTAACTAAGAAAATAGATTTAGATGTGCTTTTGGGTGACAGGCTAGCAACCTGACAATATTATACTACCTCTTCAATCTTATGCTAAAATCAAAATTATGCTAAAAGTGGCTGCGAAACGTGAAATAGAAAATCATCTTTTTGTCTATGTAACGTGTCGCGTGCTTCGCCTACCCCATTTCGGAACATAGGCGTGATTGTATGTATGAACACAAACTTAAATGAAGTGAGATCATTTGTTGCGTCAACTTAAGAGTACTAGGCGAACATATCCCTCAAGAGATCTATTCCTGATCTAGCTCCTTTGCTTGCTTCTGCTCTGCTTCTCTACTCTGAGTATTCTCATTTTAAAATTAACAGTCAACGACACCTCATACTCTTGCCTCCCTCATTACCCATTCACTAGCGTGGTGAGAGCATTAAGAATAACTTTCAATAACGACGTATCAAACTTCACCTTTCCGAATTTACGTGGCGACTTAAACTTCCCTCTCTAACGGCGTACGGGGGAGCGGGACGGCACGAGAAGTTGCGGTGGGCCGTGCTGCGTTTAGTTGCGGCGAGGTTTAGTCAGGTTAGAAGACACGCGTTTTAGTATGGTCGAAAATTGTTAAGAAATGTTTTTACAACTTTATTATTAATAATTTTATGCATTTGGGATTTTCAATCCGTTTATTCAAAATTGTTGTACGGTTCGTGTCTGTCTATTCACATTTGGATATGTAGGATTGACTTTTTTGGGATAATAATATGCTACGAGTATGAATATTTTTTTATGTTTATACTCTTATAGTGAAATAAAACGGATACACTCATGTATTTATATCTAAATTACGCTGTGAATCGCTGTTAGATATGTCAAGCAGTTACGCTGAAAAAGCGACGTTGCGCAGTGCGTCTAACCCCTGCCGTGGGGCGTTGCTCCCAACCTGAATTTATCTGTTGTATTTCAGGCAGTTTTAAGTGTCCACTCTTGTTTCTAATACCCTGTCAATCATCCAAAACTCGTCAAGAAGAAGATATATCTTAACTTAAACTTTTTTAATTCGACTAAAATCTGTAAAAATCTGTGAACACTGTGTGTGTGTTTGTCACATCTATAAACAGCACCTAGTTATTCCTATAATTTTGCTTTATTCGTTTTGAACAACGAAACGTTCTACTTACATTACTAGCCTTGCCAGTAAACTCGCCTCTCTACTGTCCCGCTGGAAACACAGCACAGTATCGCCCTCCACGCGCCATTACCCTTGCATCCACTCATTACGCGACTTGCGCGACATTTATATCGGTGTCACGTGATTTAGGTGTCGGAAACTTTTGTCCCTCTCGCTCTTGGGGGGATAGAGAGGGATAGAGCGAGACGAGCTGCTAAAGTTTGGGGTGGACTGTTTTAAGTTCACGAGAGTTATCCGTGTAGTTGATATTGTATCTGTTACATATGTACAGTCAGCGTCTGATACATGTATACACTTTAGTACCTTTTCTAATTAACCTCATATTTGAACTCTCGCATGAAATTGTCACTGCGATTACAGTGACAAAGTACCAAAGTGTAACCATGTATCAGACGCTGACTGTACGTATATCACGCCTGCGTTCCCGAATGTGGTAGGCAGAGCATACAAAACGCTACATATTTGAAAACATTATCTACTGACTGTTACAACATTCTTAGCCACTTTCAGCATAATTTTATGTTATTAAAACAATGCTGAAAGAGATAACAGTGACAGGATGGCTATCCAGTCGCCTAAAATATACCTTAACCTATTTCCTTAGCCGCCTTTTACGACATTCACGGATGAAATGGAGACATGTTGTGAGGAGGCAAATTGTGAAAATCATCCTTCTTTGACACACCACATACCATCACGCCTGTATTCCCAGATGGGGTAGGCAGAGCACATTAAACGCTACATTGACAAAACTATGACTACATCACGTTTCGTAGCTACTTCTAGATACTCTAGCATACGACATTCACGGAAGTTATGGTGATGTTTTATTCTTAACCTGACACCATACGACAGGAAAAAGGAACACATCCGTCTGTTTGTCAAGACCTCTTATCTCAGGAACGGGTAGAGGTACAACATTATCGACGGTGGAAATTTCAAATGTCGTAAGGGACATAGTAGCACAGTGGGACATTTGCCCTTGCGACATTTGAAACTTCAAATATCGTAAGGGTGAATGTCGTGTGATGCTACTATGTCCCTTACGACAATTGAAATTTCCACCGTCGTTATTCTTCTTTGAACCTTGTCAAAGAGATCCTCAGATTAAGACAGACGAAAGTATATTCATCGCCTGCCCCATTATCTCCGTCTACAGCGGCCATGTTAATGTCTAATTTTCCGAACCATGTCGCTCTAACCGTCGCTTATGCAAATCGCATCGGATTTGGTCCAGCCGGGTCGGCGCTGGGCGTTAAGCGCCCTGTTTTATGGCATTCTTTTAATGGTATTTTAAGTGGCTTTTTTCTATTGTTGATAGAGAGTGGTTTATAGATGTTAACGTGGTTTTGTTTCTGTTTGTTTGTTTGCCCGTGTAGAGGCGCGATTCGCGTTAGATTCAAACTTATTGCGATACATATATGAGAGCGTTTACGGAGACGCGTTTAGTATTTCCTGTAGTTTGTCATTATTCATTTTGTACGGACTCGCCGCACACGGTTGACGCTGATAGTCGCTACACGCTGCAATCGTCGCAGCTGTCTGAACTAAACAAGAGACTGTCGCGCGCTTCAACTGCTTTTGTAGCTGCGTATAGCTTCTCGTGGCGTTTGTGGCTGTGGCCGGTGACCCATGTGCGGCGACACTAAGCGTTACCCACTGCCTGATGCCACGACTCTTTAAAAGAGGCCTTAAACTCAAGTAATTATTGACCTACTCCTCGAAAGTCTGTTACTAAGACTGTTTATTTCTCTACGAGCGAGTCTAACGGTAGTTTTATTTTACTGTGAGAAAATGTAACCAATTCGGGGTTTGGGAAACTATCCAAAAGCATGCCATGTCCCCCCCACCCATCACTAAATCCCGACCGCAATCGTCCTGGGTCCCAAAGACACACATACCCCAACCCACCCCCTGGGTTCATTTGCATAGCGGCATGGTTTGTCGCGCTTAACCCTGATTCTTACCCCCCGTTGTCACCCCCTTGTCCGTTTTTATGCGTATTTAATCTCAAAACGGTGGGGCAGCGGTCCTCAATCTGTGGTCCGGTTGCGAGAAAGTTTTAGGCTCGGTTTTAGGTTCCGAGTTGTCAAAGTGCGAAATGGTTTTGACAGTCGACGCTAGACGGGGTGTTATTGGGATCATCATCATCATCCAGCCTATATACGTCCCACTGCAGGGCTCAGGCCTCCTCTCAGTATGAGAGGGCTTGGGCTATAGTTCCCTCGCGGGCCCAGTGTGGATTGGGAACTTCACACACAACATTGAATTGCTTCATCGCTGTGTGCAGGTTTCCTCACGATGTTTTCCTTCACCGAATAGCTCTTGGTAAATATCAAATTCGATATCGCACATAAATTCCGAAAAATACAGAGGTGCGAGCCCGGGATTTGAACCCACGACCCTCTGCTTGAGAGGCCACAGGTCGAACCGCTGGGCTACCACGGCTTTTTATACGGCTTTTTTTTTTCACGGTTATTGGGATGAGATAATATTATTTGTAGTTTTTGTCCGTGTGGTGTCAGGTTTAGAATAACACGTCTCCATTTCTTCCGTGGATGTCGTAAAGCGAAGGCTAGACGTTCAATAAATATTGTCATCCTTCGATATTTATCTCATATTGTGATATATATTGATCGTCTAGTCTTGCTATAATAATGGAAAATACACTGAATTCATGAACAGATTGTGATCCATCAGTATTTTCATATCGAATGATCACAATATTTATTGAACGTTTAGCCTTCGCCTAAGAGGAGACTAAGGATAGGTAAATAGGTTAGATATGCATTAGGGGACAGACATAGCATCCTGTCACTATTGGTGCCTATTAACTTGAAACCTAACTTAAAGCCGTGATAGCCCAGCGGTTCGAACTGTGGCCTCTCAAGCAGAGGGTCGTGGGTTCAAACCCTGGGCTCGCACCTCTGAATTTTTCGGAATTTATGTGCGATATCAAATTTGATATTTATCACTAGCTATTCGGTGAAGGAAAACATCGTGAGGAAACCTACACACAAAGACGAAGTAATTCAACGTTGTGTGTGAAGTTCCCAATCCGCACTGGGCCCGCGTGGGAACTATCGCCCAAGCCCTCTCATACTGAGAGGAGGCCTGTGCCCTGCAGTGGGACGTATATAGGCTGATGATGATGATGAACTTGAAACCTAGAAATACCCAAAAAGTAGCTGCAAAGGGTGCAATAGTCATGGTTTTGACTATCCAACGTTTCGTATGCTCTCCCTACCCCATTTGGGAGCACTGGCATATGTGTCTGTGTATTTTTTCTAATGTCGGGTAGTACATACCTTGAAAGGTAAAGAAGATCGTCAAACGTTTACGTACAAGTTAGGTACTGTTTTCATTGCGTGGTGTAGCAAACAGGGTCGGAAAGAAACCTGAGCTACAAAATGAAACGAAGGAATTTTGATATCAAAAGGGCCTAAACTATTTATTGTATAAAAAGGAGAAATGTACAAAATCTACAAACTTATAAACTAACTTAACCTAACTTAAATACTACTATAATTACAAATATATTTTACAAAATTTACAGGCGAGAAAAGGAGCCGAAAATTACGAGGACGGACAAAGCGTCTTTTTGAATTTAGTGAAAAAATATAAAAACAAGAAGATAATAAAAATAAGTAAGAAAACTTAGCTAGGGGTGGTGGGTGCAGTGGTGGGGTATGGCTACTTGTGCGGGACTTCGCCACCAGGAACTGGGCGGAAGACGACCGCGACAAGGGTGGATCAAAAAAAGGCGGATATGCGAAGTGGATGTATTGGATCCCCGTGTGGTGCCGGGTTAGAATAGCACTACCCCCTTTCTTCCCGTGGGTGTCGTAAGAGTCGACTCTGGGAAAGGGTTAGTGTATTGTGGGCGATGGGCTAGCAACCTGTCACTGCAATATCACGTTTGACCATCTGGTTACCCTGCTGAAATTGCTAAACGTGGCACTGGATTTTCGAATTCACGTGCTCTGCCTACCCCTCTTGGGAATACAGGCGTGAGTATATGTATGTATGTATGTATGTATGTATTACAATAAAAGGTGAACTTGAAACTGGAAAAAAAAAAAATAATTTAGAAACGGAGACCGAAATATAATAAATTTTGAGAAGTGATTTGACTTACCCGTACTCAAGTGGACGGTTTCAGCTTTTAATATGGAAGTACTCCCAAACCAGGTAGGTGATGTTTATTCAGCAAACTATATAGCGATATATACTATATAGCGATATTATTTAGTGTATTGTAATATACTTTCTTCAATCACAATGATGAATCACCATCTCGAAAAACTTTTTCCTGACAACTCTCCGTCAAATTTAAATTCAAATCTCGCCGGTTCACGTCACAAAAAACGAAGGAGGCCACGACGTCTGTAGCGGTTGTAATGCTACAGTGGGCAACAGTTTGAGCACCCCTGCTGTAGGGGATGGATTTTATGTCCTACCCGTTTGATTAAACGCCCTTAAAGCTCCGATCGTCCAGTTTAAGAGCTTTTACGAAGCTCCTTTCGGATTGGAGTGCAGCTTTATTGATTTGGAAGTGTGCATGTTTGTTCTGGTGTGCTCGAGGTTTGCTTCCCGTAGATATAGGAGTCTTGTATTGGTAATTGCGTACGGAATATGTTTGGGCGGAACGGGGAGGGAAATTTCAAACATATAGTTTCATAGTTTACGGATGGTTTTGCTGATTTAGGCGAAAATCAATTCGCAAATTGATTCGTTGGGTAACGGTTTCTTCATCCAATTGTTTTTTTAATAGTAATGTAAAAGTGATTAGTTTTGCCTCTCCCTACGGCATCGTCTCTGCAAGTCTGTTGGGCAAAACTATACTTACCTCATATTTATCATTAAGGGCCGATTTTTCAATCACCAGATAAATTTATCTGCCAGTTAAAAATATTGCTATCCTTTTTTCGCGTCATATAAAAG
>BHDV01009278.1:354889-392681 GCA_005406045.1 Adoxophyes honmai | reverse complement strand
CTTTAAAAACTTAAGGATTTATAGCTTTCTAAAGCATTGGAAAAACATCAAAATCACCGAATTTTGTGTGCACGCTCTTAACGCAACAGTTGTTCTTTCTATACGCTCCCACATCGCACCTCTCTACACATCAACCAAATAAGTGGTCTGTTAATTTTCAAACACTATCACTATCAAACTTTGTCTCTTTAGTGGACTTGAAAATTGACATATTGTTCTATGACAATCATCAACTCCAAGGTGGGTAGAGTCTCCGTATTTTAAGCAGCAGTGTGGTTGAACCCTACAGTTTTTAAGAATACAATTGAAAAAGTATCAAAAACATATCATTACATTATTATAGCGCTTAACTTCACAAAATTCCCGCCAAACCGTTAACACGGCGGCCATCTTAATTATAAATACATCATTAACGCTGTCCCGCTTCAAAGTTTTTATTCCAACCTCTTTCATGAAATGTGAAATGAGTTCCCTTCCGTGTTCCATTTGCATTTCTTCTGTAATAAAGCAATAAAACTGCCGGCAAATGTTGTTTTAATGATTTCACACAATGCAGTCGGCCCTAATGCGGCTGGGCATTAAAATTGTATAAACGGGGCTTACCTTAATGGCGCTAGGTTTTGGCAATGTGTGTTTAGGGTTCCATCGTCAAAAATAACCTCTGTAGAACCAGTGTTATATGGTGTCGGGATAGAATAACACCTCTCCATTTCTTCCGTGGATGTCGTAAGAGGCGAGTAAGGAAATAGGGTTAGGTATTTAGGCGACAGGTTAGCTGTCACTATTCTACCTCTTCCATCTTTGCAAACCTATAACTATGCTTGAAGTGGCTGCTGAGCGTGGGATAGTCATCATCATGCTTTTGTCTGTGTCACGCTTCGCGTGCTCTGCCTACCCCATTTGGGAACACGGGCGAGATTGTATGCATGTATTGCTTGTAAAACAAGTCTGTTGTTTAAGGGAGAGGTGTTTTTTACGGTTTATAATACGGAACCCTCCCAGTGCGAGTCCTTCTCGCACTTGGCCGGTTTTTTTCTGTTATCGTGAAAACGACAGGGCTGTTGTGTAACGCGCTTACAATCTCAATCGGTTTCAATTTGACAGTTGAAACCAAATCTCCAAAGTTTTCCCCTATGAGGTGTAGTACCTTAGCAACCTTACAGCATAATAATTAAGTACCCTCTTATTAATTAACCCTTAATTATGAGCTGTTTATAAATGCCGGCACCTTATTTACCAGCATGCCACTTCACACGTTTAAACGTGTTTAGTCGGTTAATTGGCCCAATTTACACCGACGACATTTCCTTGTAATTATGTCTATTTGACATTTAATTTACGGTTGCCTGTTAATTTACTGTAAGTACAATTACATAGGTGCCTCTTTTATAAAATGGCGGATCAATGTGTCAGATATTTGAACGGTTTAGGATCGCTGGGCGAAATTAAAGACCGATCGCGGAGCGCAGCGAAATTTAAACGTTGACCTGCTGCTATCTGTCTCTGTCGCACGCGTGCAGTAATACTGCCCCCACCAATTATTGCTAGACGGCTCAAAATACAACGTCTCTTGTGTCAGGAATTTTCACGCCTAACTAAAAGCTATAACAACAATAATTACGTTGACACAGAGGCTAGCATTTGATTAGAAAACGTCGTAAAGTCGATCAATTAAATCGTCGACATCTGTGACGTGGCACTTTATGCATTTGTCTATTCTTACCTGCCAGTATCATCTCGGAAAGCCAGTAACCATAAATTAGGTTCTTTATCGTGCCACATTCGGCGGGAAAAGGCAGAGCGGCGCGCGCCCTATAAACAACCTTATTAGCCGGGCCCGGGACTCGTGTTCTACAAAACAACTTTTCAATAATATTTCCGAGAATGTAAATGGAAAAGAGGAACCTTGTGTCGTAGGTATGTTTTAGGTAGACGTATTGTGCGGTTACCTATTTCGAGTGATACATTCTTTATCCAATATTTGTAGGAACGTTTTTGTTAGCTACTTCTTTATTTACCGAGAAGCTTACTTATATACTTAACCCATGAAAATAACATTTATTTTTAAATCATTCCCTTTGTGGAAGTTCAAACAAAGATGTTTAAATATTTCTTTCTTTCTTTCAAAGGGTAGATGGCACGTAATAATGAATAATAGAATTCTAAAGGGGTTTTGTCATTTTTATGCTGAAAATAGCTGAATTAGTCTAAAGTCAAATAGGCTTTCATTCAGTGTTCAGTAAGTATCGAATTGAGACTTTTTTCGTATGAAAAATTGACATACCTGCTTACTCGCGGGTAAATATTGACTTATTGCAATACTCAATTGTTTTCTTGTGTGGTTCAATGCACTCTAGGTTATTTACACTAAACGTACCACTGTACACTTTTACCTATCCTATTTGTTTTTGGCAATATTAAATAAAAACGTAAGCAAACCATTCCAAATGTCACTTGCCATTCCGATAACAAAGTATCCGCCGGGGGCGTCGCACGCTCGCATCCGATTCTGATGCCTTTCAATTACGCGCCAAACATCGGTTCGCGAACGCGGCCACTTGGCGGGAATGACGAATTTGAACGTTCTATTTTTGAATTGCTTTTTTTATTAATGTTTTCCTTTTAGGATTGATTATTTGTTTACGGCCAGTCCTTTCGATGGTTTTGATTTGTGTTCTGAAAGGAGTGTTTAATTGATCGTGTAAAACGGTTTGATTTTGTGTGCTCGTCTGTAAAATGTTTAAAACATGACAATGCACAAAGAAAACTCCTGAGGTGGGAAATACATTACATTATAATTTTCTGAAAGTTAGATGCCAAAATTTTACTAGTGGGGATAAGGTCACGCACCGATTTACCGTGGTAAAGCCGTCCGCGAACTTACCTACCGCTACTGCTTACCTTGCCAAATTATATGCCGGGTCTGTAATCTGGTACCAAGCTCTTTTCTACAGCGTATCTGAAATAATTAAAAAAACAACCTACAATTTTATATTTATGAAGAAGTTCGTTGTACCTTATGTTTGTGTGGTCAAAGTTTAACTATAAAATTGTTGAACTATAAAATACTATTCGAAAACTGTCCTTGAACACATAATTGCAAAGAATTAAAAACAAAAGGCCGCCCGTTATAATCACTGGGTACGATTCCGTTTTCACATCGGAATAGAAATGTTTTCCTTATAAACAACTCAAGTACGAAGTTAAAACATAATAAGCAATACGGATATACCTAATGGAAGATGATTGTTAGTTTCGTAGAACAATTTCGATTAAACGTAAAGCGTAATGATACCATTCGGTAACACAAACACACTTGACTATCGACTCTATTGTGACTGTAATAAGGAAGTGATGTAACTTTGCTAGCTGTGTTACTTAAGTTTGTGATGTAGCGAACACGCGCGTCTTTGATTCGTTGAAATAATTGTGGAGGGGATTTAATGGAGACTGTTTGAATTTCGAATATGGAATATTCGAATTTTGAAATTGGAATAACAAGGGCGTTTGGAATGATATACGGGAAGTGTAAAGGCATGAGTGCTTACGGTGAGTGTTTGTAAATAAGAACACAATAATTGTTTGCGTACTTCTTTTGTCTATTATTTAAGGACGTTACAAATGTGTGGTGTCGTGTTGGAATAACAACTCTCTTTTCTTCCGTGGATGACGTAAGAGGCGACTAAGGAAATAGGTTTAGGTTTGCTTTAAGCGACAAGCTAGCAACCCGTCTAGTCACTATTATACCTCTTCCATCTGTTTTCAAAACCTTAACCTTATGCCAGTATTAGCTACGACACGCGAGAGTGATTGTTTTGTCTGTGTCACGTTTTATGTGCTCTACCTACCCCATTTGAGAACCTATGCCTCATTGTATGTAAGTACGAAGGTCACTGTCAAGTTACCTATAACGAAGCCTAAGAGTCTCCCCACATTAGTCGACGCCTTTTCGGCAAAATGCGGGTAGAAAAAGCTTTATGTCAACGCAATAAGGGCGAACAAGACGTCAATCGGCTCGGCTCGTTCGACCGAGAATGGCCGAGCCAATTCACGTCTTGTTCGCCCTTATTGCGTTGACATAAAGCTTTTACTACCCGCATTTTGCCGAAAAGGCGTCGACTGGTTTGGTGAGACCCTAATGGTCGTTTGAAGAGCTCAATATTCCCAAACAGTGAACTACAGAGTCCAAAATCTTTATGAAACCTAAACCAATAGAAAGAGCTGCGAACCGCATTCTGAAGTAACAACTCGGCTATTCATATAATGCGAAGAGGTTCCATGGTAGCTTGTATATCTACACTTAAACACAAGCTAGGATAGTTTTGACATTTCCAAAAGTTACTGAATTAGACTGAGCAGGCGACTAGCCAATTACAACATAGTGGATGCCCATCCCCCTCCCCTCATCCTACCCCCTTTCTGCATACGGCGTGTTCACTGTCCGTTACAGTATGCGTTGATCGAAATTCGAAACCGTTGGACCGTTAAGCTCAAGATGGCCCCTTTTGCGGTTGCTTACGAGGTTTGAGTAGACGCTATTTCAATTTGTTAAAGATGGGTGGGGTTCGTGTACTAGCGAGCGTCGTTCGCGATGCGCTGGTAGCTTCGAAATAGTGAATAGGTGACTTTCTAATTTTGTATTTTCAATCATTGTAGGAATCAAGTGAAAATGATCTGTACAGTCAAGGAAATTGATACCTGTGCCACTTTGAACCTTTTCATAGTGAGTTTCATATTGCTTTGATTAGTAGAAAGTATGGTATGTCACTGTGACATTTCTTGTGAAAAGGTACCTACAAAGTGGCAGAGTTATCAATTTCCTTGACTGTACAGTCACCTTTTTTCCTTTAGTCACCTCTTACGGAAAAACTAGAAAGGCGTTGTTCCGAATACGACACCACACGGTGGTTAAAACTTACTTTTTAGGGTTCCGTACCCAAAGGGTAAAAACGGGACCCTATTACTGAGACTTCGCTGTCTGTCTGTCTGTCCGTCTGTCCGTCTGTCACCAGGCTGTATCTCACGAACCGTGAGAGCTAGAGAGTTGAAATTTTCACAGATGATGTATTTCTGTTGCCGCTATAACAACAAATACTAAAATCAAAATAATAATAATTATTAAGGGGGGCTCCCATAGAAAAAACGTGTTTTTTTTTTGCAGTTTTGGGTCTATTTAAATAATTGTAACAGATAAATACTTGAAATGCTCATAGAATATTCAATTAAATATTTACTTTAAAAATAAATAATAAAATTAAAATTAAATTAATATTTAAGGGGGGCTCCCATACAAAAATTCAGATTTTTTGCAGTTTTTGGTACGGAACCCTTCGTGCGCGAGTCCGGCTCGCACTTGGCCGGTTTTTTTAATTACTCATTAGAAAGTGTACCCACTAATACACATACAGTAAAACTGCATTCTCATTTGAATGATTAACTAATTTATCTTCACTTTTTGTTACAGGTAAAGAGCAACTTCGTTTTCACAAGATCAGTCATTCAGTAAGTTGTACATACATAAATGTGTAAAAAAAATAAGTATCTAACCAAAATTACCCATACTTCTCTTCCTTACGTTCGTCCTTTTTGTGAACCTTATCTATATTCAGGACGTTGCCCTTTCAACTCGGAGCGCCCGTAGTCGCGCGACACTCGCGTAGCGACGCGACTCGCTCAAAATATGCGTACCTACAGCCGCCATAGCACGACAGGGCGCGAGTAGAGATACGCGCGAGATAGCGCGAGGTATACCCGTATACCCGTCACTGTCTATTCAAAATTCAAAACTTTATTTATGCAAATAGGCTCCTACACACTTTTACACGTCATTTTCGAGTCTACCAGCGCTTCGGAAAGACCATCATTGCCAAGAATGCGCCCGCCGCAAGAAATTTGGCAGAAAATCATTAAAGAAAAAAACTATACTAAATAACTTATTAAAAATAAAAGTAAAATATATACATATAAAGGCAAGATATTTAAGTAGAAGCCTGTATCACTCATCCAACTAGAGACGTCAGAAAATGACAGATAGACAGACTATCCCGCCCGCGAGGTGTAGAGAGTGCCGTGCTAAGCCTACAGAAGTCAATCAAGTGTAAGTACTTCACTTTTCATGCTTACGCTCGATGGTTGCCCTAGGGATGTCAATTATGGAGCATGCATGTAAAACTATCATGGTAGCGGCACTTGGGTCTAGTTGTGAGATTTATGATTGATAATAATAAATAATTTACTTTTATTTTAATATAGTTGTTGCTAAATAGACGACATATCTTGCGACGATGTCGACATTGGCGATATGCAAAATTATTATATTTTAAAGTGTGATGAATTCTCATTGTCATGTACAATTTTCTGCAGTAAACTAGTGGAAAATTATTTAAGGCAGTTCATTTAAGATACGTGTTACAATTTCACAGTTTCAGTAGTTACCCTTGAAAGGGTTGCAGAATCGTTCATGAACGCGTTTCGCAAGCGGACGGCCGCGCTCATAGCCCTAACAGACGACCAAATCTGGTTTGGTCCGAACCACGAACTTGGTTGGCTCCAAACCAAATGTGGTTGTTTGGTTGGCCGAACATTTGACGTCATATATTATGTTCGGCCAACCGCTGAACACACGACCAAATTTGGTTTGGAGCCAACCAAGTTCGTGGTTCGGACCAAACCAAATTTGGTCGTCTGTTAGGGCTTTCAGACTGGTCCCGACTGTTCCGAGATGTTGTGTCTGTGAGACGTATTGTATGAGTTTGTATGAGTTGCTCGAGCCTACTTTGTATGGAGTTTGACTTCCGTACCTACCTAACTATTTTGTGCGACAAGTAACAATATTTTACCTGAAACATTTTTTACCTTTTCACTTAAAACTTTTCAGTTAAAAATAAAATTAAAATCAAATATGAATTTAGTTTATTTAGAGTTTGCCCGTGTGGTGCCGGGTTAGAATAGTACCACCCCCTTTCTTCCCGTTGGTGTCGTAAGAGGTCGACTCTGGGAAAGGGTTAGTGTATTGTAGGCGATGGGCTAGCAACCTGTCACTACAATATCACGTTTAACCATCTGGTTACCCTGAAATTGCTAAACGTGGCACTGGATTTTTGAATTCAGGCGTGAGAATATGTATGTGAGTTTACCCATACAAAAAACTTATTTTTTTACGTTTTTGTCACGAAAACCTTCGAACGCTTTCCGACTCGCACTTGCCCTTTTTCTATCACCTTCCACTCTTCAAACCGATGCTTATTCTGCCGCCCTAGCACGACCCGCTATGCACTTTCCGCAGCCCTGATTTATATCAACCTACCCCATGAAGGGTGGTTCATGCTAATACGAGATCGCTGTGATACGCGCTCTGCAAATTTATGGCAGCCAAAGGTCGGAGAATGTCACTGTGTCGACCTTTAGGGCGCTTACGTAATGTCGTGTAAAATCAGACTAGTAATTATAGGCAATCGCCTTGACAGGCGTTCGATATACCAACTAGATGACGTTGTTAAAATAAGCTTACCAACAAAAAATTCATTTTGGATAGCTTTTTTGGCGACTGCAGTTTTTGCCAACTGTACTTCATTTTCATCCGCCCTAGATTACGTGCACCAGATTTCAAGTCAATCAGAACAACCGTTGAAGAGTTCCCTCCATCGGAGACAGTCCCGGTTGGTCACCAGGAGTCCACTACTGATAGTGTCGTTCAAGTTCCGTAGTATACCAAGTTTCAACTCAATCGGTCTATTTGTAAACATACAGACATACATACAAAATTGAAGTTAAATAAAAGCTTGTAATAATAAAAAGGGGTCACATTGTCCTACATTTGTTACGGAACTTGACCTCACACGCTGGTTGTAGCTTTCTAGCTAAGTATATATTTTGGGAGAATTCATGGCAGTCAGGTTATCAGTTTATGTTTACAATGTAGATTCTGTAGGGTCAGCAAAATACATCTGTCACTCTCCGCTCGGCCATTTGGAAACTTATGTACAGTCATCAGCACCAATATCTGATACAATAAGGCTGCAAAAACGTCTGATACGACTCTAATACTAGGGGCAGTAGGACGTGTCCGATATTTTTGCTCGCTCCGTCGTGGCAGATATTAATGCCGGTGACTGTACCTATGTTATACAGACATATATCACACCTGTATTGCAAAACAGGGTAGACAGAGCTCACGTAACGTTATAGGTCAGTTAACTAAAGCTGGCACGTTCACAGTACTCACACTTGTGCAATTTCGCTAAGGTCAGGTGGGGGAAGAGAAACGCAGGGGTAAGAGGGCACTACAGACCATACTCACTCATAACTCGTACGAGTTATGGTCTGTGGTGCCTCTTACCCCTGCCCTGTCCCTGAATTTCTCTTCCCCCACCTGACCTTATACTGTATGTTTACAATTAATATTTTTTATCAAATCGGGCAGACTTTTCAAGATACGTATGCTGTGCAATGTCACGCCGCGTGCTAATTCACAGATACTACACTAATGCAATGCGTACGTCTGTTTTAAGGCTATTTCACATTTTGTAACCACTTTTAGCATATTTTCTATGTAAAAATGATGTATTGTACCGTTCTTATGAAATTCCTCAGACACTCCATTAGTGTGAAAATTTAAATCGAGGATTAAAAGCAAATGAACTATTTACACGGAAAAGTCCCCCACGTTTCCATAGAAAAGCGATGCGCAAACTTGTCCCCACCACTTCAAATCTTGCCACGCTACCCGCCGGGGATTGTAAACAAAACAAAACCCAGCGACGTAGTAATCGTGAACTTTTATTACGGATACCCGTAGCTTTCTTAAAATATTTCATTCACTTAACGCGCGTCCATTATTTCTTCTGCCATTATCGTTCGGCGGTGGATGGAGGGCCTTAGCCGGATATGAAAACAAATGGCCGGAACATTGTTTTTGAGTTTAAAAATTAAGTACATATTTACATAATTCGAGGGCTCCATCGGGCGAACTCGAGCAAACAGCGCTCCGGGCTTTTTTCATCATTTACGTGTAATTATTTACTTTCGTCTTCTTTTTGAAAATAATTGCTTTACACGGTTAATTCGCGAACAAAGTTGTATTTTTCGGTTAAAATTTGGATTAAACGACTAGTATATTATTATAAGTTTATCAACATCAAGATCATAATGTTCCTTCCTTCTACATGGCCAGACGTAATAATAATAAGAATTTGCTATTTGGCCTGCAATAAGAAACCTGTCTCCAGTGGTAGGATATTGATTACATTATAAAACAAGTGACGATCGGAAAAAGGAAACATTCTTTCAAATTTGGAACGCGCGGGCGTTGCAAGCCTGTGACCTTGATGGGCAATAAAATTGTTTGTGGATTTTGAGTTTGCCATCAGCTCATCATTTTAACCGTTCTTTGTAGGTACTTTGTACAAATATTTTTCAAAATAATAATATGAATGTAGATAAGTTATGTATGATGGATGAGCCCTTTCGGACTCATTTCATTTAAAGTACACTTTTATTATGCAATTATGATGTGAATAAAAATAACTATTATTGGATCAGACGTTTTCATACGATCCATTAATGAACAATCAGTTCAACAACTGTCTTTGCTCACCGTAACTTTTAACCGCGAGAACCGCGAGTTTACAATTCATCGCCATTTAAATCCCTTTTCCTGTGTTCTGACATAAACATACCCGTAAAACACCCTGAACAGACAGACCAACGTCAACTGCTTAATGAACCCTAGCTTAGTTAGTTTTCTAATTAAAATCTACCTTATTTTGAGTGAAGCGCTGCAATCAGCCTTCCACTCGGCTTCGGGTAATCTCGGCAATGTTCGGCAACGCTCGGCTTCGTTAGCTGTGAAGGTCTATGAATTAAAGCGCAAGCTTGAACGTTCACTATGTTTAGTACTAATATAAAGCCGTATAATATGATTATGACTGATTAGATTTGCTGCTAAAATTAGACGCTAAATTAGAATGACTTGGCGTGTTTACTATGGTGTATTAAGTGTAGTAAGAGTCGATTTAGCTAAACGAAAATAAAATTTACATACAGTCAAGGAAATTGAATGTTTAGCAGGTTGACCTGACCGCCTTCATAATTTGTTCGCATTATAGGACAAACTTTACCATGAAGTTGAATATTGAGTATTTCATTTATGTCATGCAACTGGCTGGAAACAGTAATCAGGCCAATTTTAGAAGTATCTCAACCTGCTAAACATCCAATTTCCCTGTTGAAAATTACCGGATAACTCACGTTAAATAAATCGAGTTTAGCGCGCAGAGAGCCGAGGCGCGCAGTTCGCGTTTGGCAGCAGCAGCTGCCGCGGCTCCTAGATGAAGGGCTACGAATTAGTCCGAAACATGTCGAGCTAAACTTGATTTATTTAACGTGAGTTATCCGGTAATTTTCAACATGTGTGAGTCTCACGGTAGTTTAATGTATATAATGATCCAATTTCCCTGACTGTACATACAATACAATTACGCAAATATTCCCAAAAGGGGTAGGCAGAGCACATCAAACGTGGCATAGATTTAATAGAATTATAAGAATAATAAGAATTTTTTGGTATAACAACAGGTGATACAGGTGTAAATGTGACAGGATGCTAGTCTGCCGTCTAACTAAAGCATACCTTTGCCGATGTCTTTAGACGCCTCTTATGACACCCACGAAAGAAATGAGGCGGTGTAATTCTAACCCGAGTTTAGGTATGCTTTAGGCGACAAGTTAGTAACCTGTCGCTATCTATGTTTAAACCCAAAAAATATGCTAAAAGTGGCAACAAAACGTGAAATAGTCATGATTTTGGCTTTGTTACGTTGCGAGTGTTCTGCTTTTAGAATACAGCCGTGATGTATGTGTATTATTATAAAGCAGACACCAGGCGAACGATAAAACTAGATTCAAAACAAAAAATATCGAAGAAAATTCTACAGACAAAAATCCAATCCGAATACTCACCGTTTCAGAATAACCCCTTGAAAGCTACGAAGTAAAATATCGCTGCATTGCTATAAGCCGTATCGTGGTGCAATTCTCATGTTGATAATGTCGAGCGCTCGATCCTAGTAGTCATAACCGCTCAGACAATACTGCTAGGGCTGCCTCTAGATTTATGGGAGTTTTATTGCTGGAAAATGTAGCATTTGTGTGCATCGATAAATTTTGTTGCGAATTTATTCAGTCTCGAAGCTTAGTTTTGTGAATAGGTTTTATTGTATTTAGTACTGTAATGTTTTTTAATATTTTGGGGGTTCTCACTCATATTTATTACTTAGCTTAGCGGGTCTTAATAATTATTTGTACTAAAGAATAAAACGCCGTGTTGTGTTGGGTTTAGACTAACACCTCTCCAGTTCTTCCGTGGATGTCGTAAGAGGTGATTAAGAAAATTGATTGAGGTATATTTTAGGCGATAGGCTAGCAACCTGTCACTATTTTACCTGCCAATTCGAAACCTAAAAGAAATGCTAAAAGTGGCCACCAAACCATGGTTTTGTCTATGTAGCGTTGCGTATGCTCTGCCTACCCCGTTTGGCAATACAGGCGTGATGTACGTGTATGCATCTCCTAAGGATAAAGTAGGCACAGTTATCTCTTTGACTTAGAGGACATAATAAAAATGCGAATCGGTTGATTTGTCCACAGTTGCGGTCAATTTTTGTCAAGTTGTTTTTTAAATTGTGCCAACCCTGCGGTGCAATTAGCTTGTCGCCCGACTCTGCTAATGACCCGCGTGCGCGACCCGATCGCTCGCAATCCCGTCTTTGGAATACGCCCCCGTTCTACGGGGAATTAGAGGGCGCATCGTTATCATGTAGAGTCTGCGTGGGCGATATGGTTGTGAGAATAATACATACATAGTAGTAGGCAATATAGGGTAGGCAGAGCGCACGAAACGTGACACAAAACCATGACTATTTCACGCACGCAGCTACTTCTAGTTTAATTTAGGTTTGAATGGTGGAAGAGGTAGTATAATAGTGACAGGTTGCTAGCTAGTAACCTATTTCCTTAGTCGCCTCTTGCGACATCCACGGATGAAATGGAGAGGTGTTATTTTAGACCTGACACCGCACGAGTCAGAATATTATTAATATTATATTATGTGTGTCAGTATGTTTGGATGTTTAGATGTTTGGATGTTTGTTATTCTTTAACGCAAGAACTAATGAATGGATTTTGATGAAACTTTACAGTAATGTAGCTTATACATCAGAATAGCACATAGGCTACAATTTATAAATATATTTTTTGAATTTTCCAAAATATGACGATAAGTGTCGAGAAAGTAGGAAAAAATCTACTATCTGCTGGCTATTCTGGCGGGCGCTCCCTACTAATAATTCCAAAATCTCTTCTGTGTTAGCCCAAATTTAACGCGTGCGAAGCCGCGGGCAAAAGCTAGTAAATAATACGCACCGATATTACAAATGTGAAAGGCATGCTGTTTCCTTTTCACGCTTCAGCCGCTGAACCGCTCGTAAAAAGAGTCTAATTTAAGTTGAGCTGTTGTCAATACGGTCATGCGTATTAAACAGGGGTCAAGTGGTAAATGATAGGGATAGTGGTAAGCGAATTCCACATAGACGGAATCGCGAGAAATGGCTATTTGTTGAACGTCTATTTGTCTCGAAAGCATCTTTTTTTCGACAAAAGAAAACAAATAAAAATAGAAATGAATTATACCTATTTCGATCTGCGAATTAAAATTCGTGTAATTTTTTAAACAGCCAGTTAGAAGATTGTGTTCTTTATATGAAAACAAAAAATTGTCACAAATGGCCTTGTTTTAAAAAGTTAGTGAAGGTGCTCCTTCTTTATTAAAAACTAGCTTTCCGCCCGCGGCTTCGCCCGCGTTGAATTCGGTTATATTGCGGTATAAAGCGAACATTCCGTCGGGAACATCATTTTTCCGGGATAAAAAGTACCCTATTATTTAATCCGGACTTTTATCTTTACGTCTGCAAAATTTCAAAGCAATCGGTTCAGTAGTTACGGCGTGAAAGCGGAACAAACAAACAAACTCACTTTCCGATTTATAATATTAGTAAGGATAAGGATTTGGAATATTTATGTTTTTACTTATTCAATATCGGAACTCTGCCAAAAAAAATAGTTGGCCAGTACTTCGACGATGACTGATTACACAGACCCTAAAGAACCTCCAAATTATTTCAACTTTCTCGAACCCGCCGCGCTCCGTCGCGTCCATCATTTCCACCAATCACGTGCAAGCGCCGCGCTCTGGCCGCCTTGTGATTTGTTAATTGAAAATCCTTTCACCAATCGCGGACCAGAGAAGCAATCGTTACGGCGCGTAGTTTGAAAAAGGAATTACAGGGACCATTTTTAAATTAGAGACGAATAGTTCAAAGGGGTTGATTAGTTCGTTCGAATCGTTTGGTGCGGTGAAATGCTTTTAAAGGTAAATAATTGCTACGGACTCGGAGCATTAAATTCCAAATCATATAAAATATTTGTATTGAACTTGTATTTTGATCATAATGTAATGTGACAAATTCATTCACTTTTATTATTTTTACTGTTAATGTGAATGTTGCGGTTTAGTCAACAAATTATAAAAAATAATACTAGAACGGCTGGTTAAGTTTTACGATCAACTGATAGGTGTATTATAAGTTTTTTGGAATAAGGTAGAGGATAAACTAGAAACTGCGTGTTCAAAGTTTGAAAGAAATTGATTTCTTGTTTCAAAGATTGTCTGTTCATAACTTTTGAAATTGGAGTGTAATAATAGTAACATCAATATAAAAACGTAGAAATATCTCGATAACGGCTTTTTAATGTATCCCATTTTGCTTACTGCGTCTGAGCGTATTTGGAAAATTTAAATGCGGGTGCAAACTTGCTTTGAGATTGGGAACATTAAAATCTTGTCGCACATATTCGTCCAATTAAAAAAAATGGAGGTTTAAAACAAAAAAAAAAGCAATCTATCCCGTCATCTCAACATATCTATAATCTATGCTCTCATTGTTTCGATACCTTCACGCCGCATTTAAAATCTCACCCCAGTTTAATCGCTTAAGTGCTCGCAACTCGTCAGTGGGACTCGTCGTGACTCGTAAAACTCGTCGTGACTCGTAAAGCTCGTAATAAACCGACTTCAGTGAACCCCGGACCCTTGACCTAGGCAATTAACCGGGCCCGTAAATTAAAAGAGCAAGAAGCACTGTTTTATGGGACCGGCCCTCTTGTACAGTCGCCAACACCGATATCTGACACAGGTACATACATACATACATACAATCACGCCTGTGTTCCCAAATGGGGGCCAGAACACACGAAGGGGCAGCGCAGACGACAGACTTTTGTGCGATCGAGTCTGCGGAGCAATAAAAACTCTGAATGGAAACTGTCTGCGCGCCATTTAGAGATTTTATTGCTCCGCAGACTCGATCGCACAAAAGTCTGTCGTCTGCGCAGCGCCGAAACGTGTCATAGACTATATCAGGCTTTGCAGCCTGTTGAAATTAAAAGGATACACTCTCGGGTTTTTATCGAACATCGACATGTTTTGGGCCAATTGGTGACCTATCGTGTATGTATTGGATTTACTTAACAATGAGACCTAAATAATAAAGTTGAGACCAGGCTCTCGGATAAGTTCTACTTTTTTTTGTCCTGTTACTTGTTGCTTCGTATTTCATATACAATAAAGTGTTATAGATGTACCTACATTATGTTTGTACCCCGATAATGCACCGAGGATCGCTCGAAACGTCGACTGCCCGACTATACCGGCTTTCAATTTACCGTTGCACTACAATCGCCATTACAAACTCCTACATACAACCACACCATTCTAAAATCAACTTTAAACTGTTAAAACAAGCTCCAGTTTCTATAGTCTCGCGGGAACATAGGACTTTGCAATTCCAGTAACTGTTCCGATATCTTTTAGCACTCGCCCGGCGGTAATGAATTCCAATTTATTATTTCCTCGCTGTTTCTATTTGTTTTACTTCTGTCTGTCTACCTTTAGTAACTGATGTATTAAGCTCGTTAGAATTGCATTGAATTTAATGAATGTGAAGTTGTACTTTACTAGACGTTACCCGCCACTGCAGTGAATGAGGATGACGATTAGATTAAAATAGTTGTTCTGCTGCATATACAAGGGTTTTATGTGAGTGTAGTCTATGAAATTAGCCTTAAAACAGTTGCAGACATAACTTCCGCTATATTCATATAATAATTTTGGATAATAATTCAAAGATGGCATTTGAAAAGTGCAAGGAACGGCTAAAATGGCGGCAAATTCGAAATCCACAAACAATTGCACATTGGTGTCAGAAGCTCGCCAGCCGCGCCGCCCGCGTGTACGAAATTTTAAATATTTTTTCATCTTTCAATTGTTTTGTAAAGTAAACCGATTTTATGATGCTACAACAGTATATCGGTTTCTTTATTTATGCTAAGCGTCCACAGGTCCGCATCGCACGCATCGGACGCATCGAATTCAATCAGATGTATGGCGAAATGCGATGCGTACGATGCGGACAGGTGGACGCACTTGTATGAGTTTCTATACAAAGAATATAGTCCAGTCAGTCAAGACAATCAATTCACTATAATTCCAAAAGTTTTCAAATTTCGGTCTAGTGAATGGTACATTGAGACAACAATAAATCTCGTTTTGCAACCTTGTCCGCAGTCCGGAACATTGTTAAAATTGCAATTTAATTAATTTTTGCTGTATGGTCGTGAAAAAAATTCCAAAAGTTCTGCAAAGTTGGAGTTGTGTTAAATATACTATTTTACATCACGTGTCAAATTTGCAACCAATTCAAGTGTACGGAACATTTTTTGTTATTAAAAATTAATGTTTTTCTTTATTAAATTGAAGGAAAACGTTCCAAAAGTTCTGCAAACTTGACACATACATCGGAAAAATATACCGAACGGTTGTATAAATTTGCAACCTTTTTGGTCGACCGGAACATGTTTATTTATAATTCGTTTTAAATTCGTGGTCATTTTTTGAGCAAGGCTGTCTCGGAAAAATTACAAAAGTTTTGAAACTTGGTTGCAAATTTCGAAAACATCTATTCTGATGCAATACTGGTATAATAAGGATATTGTAAAAAAATTTTTTTGCAAATTTGTAAATGCATCAGAATAGATGTTTTCGAAGTTTGCAACCAAGTTTCAAAACTTTTGTAATTTTTCCGAGACAGCCTTGCTCAAAAAATGACCACGAACTTAAAACGAATTATAAATAAACATGTTCCGGTCGACCAAAAAGTTGCAAATTTATACAACCGTTCGGTATATTTTTCCGATGTATGTGTCAAGTTTGCAGAACTTTTGGAACGTTTTCCTTCAATTTAATAAAGAAAAACATTAATTTTTAATAACAAAAAATGTTCCGTACACTTGAATTGGTTGCAAATTTGACACGTGATGTAAAATAGTATATTTAACACAACTCCAACTTTGCAGAACTTTTGGAATTTTTTTCACGACCATACAGCAAAAATTAATTAAATTGCAATTTTAACAATGTTCCGGACTGCGGACAAGGTTGCAAAATGAGATTTATTGTTGTCTCAATGTACCATTCACTAGACCGAAGTTTGAAAACTTTTGGAATTATTGTTAAATTTTCGATTTCGGATGTCAATTATGACTGGACTAATACTACAATCCGTTGCGTGCGATACGTCCGATGCGTACGATACCGACAAGTGGACGCTTAGCTTTAGAGTCTAAATTTTAGACCATTTGCTTAATACATCTGAACTTTTGTTAGGATCTGGATATTAATTATGATATTAAAGGCTGTAGATAAATATAATTATCATTCTATTTAATGCATCAGTTCAGTTTAACGTTAGCAGTTATCAGATTGGTTACATTTGCTATACATACGCGCACGTAAAGTGAACTTGCGTGACATGCTACAATAAATTGAGTAACACGAGTTATGGAAGCATTCCACGTTTTTTTGGACGTTTTTAATCAAATAATTTGTGCTGCGATGCATGTTAACCATGTAAAATATTACTTTTCTAAAATTCCAAACATAAAAGAAATCTGAGTATCGAAACTAGAGTTTATTTTGTTTTACTTTTCAACCAGTGGTCGAGTATACTGTTTTCTTTACACTTTCGCGATCACCCCATGTACGATGTGTCACGAACCGGGATTGTTGAGCCACTTGCCACTGTTCGCAATTTAGACGCGTAATCAATGACCGATGTGACCGACTAGATGTCAGCTATTGGATTAGTATTACACGACCAAGTTACAAACATAGGTAAGTGGCTCAACAATCCCTGTTCGCTATGGTACATAGTAGCGGCTTATGTGCGCATCGCCGATTTTAGTGGTTTACTAGTTCTTTATAAAATTATCAAATCTCAGACGAACTCGTACCTGCAACAGGGTTAACTGAAAACCCGCATCTTCGAAGCATCGTCTTCCAAAGTGTTCCTAATTTAAAACTTTCTGCAGCTTCGCGAGCTGAGTTCCCTGAGTTACTACACTTAGTGCTGTATCTACTTCGGCTTGCTGAAACTGTGATGGCGCCGAGATAAATGCACTTCGTTTTTCTTTATTGACTTATTAAGCAGAATGTTTTTGTTTTTTTTCTGTGAGGTCGGGTTAGAATAACACCTCTCCATGGAAGTCGTAAGAGGCTACTAAGGCAATAGGTTTAGGTATCCTTTAGCTAGGGGGACAGGTTAGCAACCTTTCACTATTAAATCTGCAATCACAAAATCTAAAAAAAACATGCTAGAAGTGGCCATGAAACGCGGAATTGTCATGGCTTTGCCTATGTAACGTTTCATGTGCTCTGCCTACCCCATTCGGGAATACAAGAGTGATGTTTGTATGTATAAAAACAGCTCAATCGATATTATAACATTTGATTACTTACAAAACTATGAAATGAAGATTTCTAGTCAGGTCCGCAACTCCCCGGTAGAGGGCCAACGCCCAGAGCAGGCCGAACGCCCCGGATCGGACCCGCAACGTCCAGCCGGGCCCGTAAGCCCGGCCGGGCACCACCGGGTTATTTTACCCGGCTTTGATCGTTTCGACCCCTTTTACGCCGACCTTTCTCACCCTTGTTTTAATTATATCGCGCTGTTCAATGCCTCGCGATATAAATACAAACTGATATTTTGGCACTTGATTTTATGCATGCTTGTTTTTACTGCTAGTGTGGTGTCGGGTTTAGAAAAGACGCTGTATCTTTTGTGGGTGTCGGAAGAAGTGACTAAGGAAATAGGTTTAGGTGTGTTTTAGGTTTTATTATTGTACTTCTTTCGTCTATGTTTTAACCTAAAATTACGTTATATTTGCCTCTACCTATCCCAGTTGGGAATGCAGGTGTGATGTATGCATGTATGTTGCTTTCATACTGAAGAAAATAATAACTTTTTTCTAGCCTAGTATATTCCACTGCCGCGCAAAGGTATCCCCCTTCTTCCGCCATTCGTCCCTATCCTGAGCATGTCCAATAACTAATTATTTAACTAAAATAAAATGTTGAAAAATCATCGACATTTTCTTTAACCTAGCTAAGAATAATCCACCCGTTAATTTTATTTCATATCTCTAACCTGAATCACAAAATTTCAACCGTAAAAATGTACATCTTGCATTAGGTATTATAGGAGCTATCAATTACATTAGTTAGTATACAAATTATCTAGTATGTTTATCTTTTTAGCAAACTATAAAAAATGTCTGTATTTATTACTGCTGGCAATCAGGTGCTGCCCCTGGCAATTCTGCCACACGTGTGCATTCCCACGCAGTGTGCAATTTGTGTTACGGCAATTAGTTTGACTCACAATCTGACCACTAATTTTGATAAGCGTTTGAAATTGAACTCTATTATGATTAACCACTGAAATGGTGGCTTTTTGCTTCGGTGAAACTACATGTCAAGTTATTACGACAAATATAAATTATCATAAGAATCCAGCCTCTAAATACATCAAACTGGTTAAGTACATGCGTACTGAGAGGGTTATAAAATCGGTGTACTTTATAAAACATTTGATGATGAAAAAAAAACGAAATCTTTGAAATTAGAACGCGCGGGCTACGCGGCGGGCGGCGCGAGCCTGTGACGCCGATGCGCAATTGTTTATGGAATTGTAGTTGTCGCCATTTTAGGCGTTTATATTTTGTTCAAATGCTATCGTTGAAAATTTTTTTTAATCATGATGTGAATTTACATAAAGACGGGCCATTTTTATTATTATATTATTAGGTAGTTATAATATAAATGTACACAAAGACTGAAATTTTTAGCACATTTACAAGAATTTGCATAACTACACTCGAATTACAAATACTAAGAGGTTATATGTTAATGATAGGTTTAAAGTTGCATAAAAAAGGGTATGATAGTGACAAGTTGCTGCCTGTCGCCTAAAACATACTCTAGCCTGTATCCTTAGTAACTTCTGACGATATCCGTGTAAGAAATGGAAAGTTGATCGTCTAAACCCAACTCCACGCAAAAGCTTATAAAATTTCAAGCACACTATGTGCATGCTATTTGTACTGCGCGACGTTTGTTCAGTTAAAGTTGAAAACTTGAAAAGAAGTGTTGTTCAACAAGAGAAACAAATAATGATGCACGGGAATCGAAGGGGGCCTCTTGGGGGCCTCTTGGGGGCCTAACGACCTCTTCATCGATTGTCTAACCCCATGAGACTATTACTGAGTCTTCCTAAGAATGTTGAAATGTCACCTTTTGTTTCTCATTGCAGGGTGCATATTGCAACACAAGTGCAGTAAAGTTTTATTTGTATTTTAACGCTTGGATGAACAATGATGCGAGTTTGCGTCGACAATACATGGAGTAGTTTAGGGCAGTGCTTCGTAATCTTGTTGCGTTCGAAGTTAAACTAGGAAAACGAAAAAATACGCCACTAAAAAAATTGAATTCCGTTATTAAAAAAATAAAGACGTATTTTGATTTTATTTTGTTACCGCTTTATTTGTTTATTTTGTAGCTCTAATTTTTAGTAGTTTAAGAACTAGTTCTATCGTTCCGTTGTAAAATCACATGTAGTGCAGTTTTTTTTGTAAATTGATTTAGTTTTTTTTTTACACTTACTCATTCGCAGGATTAAAGACACGTGTATGATCAGTGAAGTAATTTTCTACTACATTTTTTTCTATCATTTTCGATAAGTAAGGCATGCACTATAATTATCTGTGGCCTCACGCACACATGTTTGAACTCCACACTAGTTCGAATTACAAGCACGCAAGTTCAAAATCTCGCGATTTTCTCGCGCTTTGCCTCGCCTAATATGTTAACTTACTAGTTACTATAAATGTAATTGATATAACGAGTGTATTTCAATTTTGTCATTTCGATTTTTAAGCAGAAACGACGAGAAATCCGCTATAAACTTCACCATCAAAATGATAACAAACTTGCATAAATCCAACCGAAATACATAACGCGTTTAATTTCGCATTTTACTATCAACTTTATGTTAAGGCGGCCAATAAAAGCCCGCGCCAGCAGTTTGCATCATAAACGTGCCGCCGACTTACGTTCGCCGGCCGAAAGGGTCCCATTCACAATCCGACACCTTAGCTCTCATATTTTCTACGTTGGCAACACTGCGTAATATCACCAGCGTGCGGTCCGCCCTGGTCTCATTCGCGTTGGTTTTTGTTCGGTTTTGGACGATAAATCGTACGTTTCGGCACCGGCGCTGTTTCTAGTTAATGGCTTTTGCAGATAGAAAGTGGACCTTTTTTCGTTGCGCGCGTGGAATGATACATCGCCGGGAAACTGCCTATTTGTAGGTTCGCTTTAGCTGACTGCAGCTGTGCCGGGCTAATGGTTTGCATCGGTTATCGGCAATTTAATGTTTAATCCGGCCATCATTAAGGCTTTAAGGCGGCAGTTAAATTGAAAAATCGGGAGTGAAAAAGAGAGAGAACTGGCTTTTAGGTTGAAGAATTTTGACCAATCTGCGTAAAACTAAACGGTAATCCATGATTTTGACTTTGATGTAAAAAAAATAATCATAAAAATAGAGATGTAATACCGTGAACTATTTGCTTTCGATGTGTCTATACATACAGTTAATTTAGAACTATGTTGGTGTATCGTTTAGAGGTGTTACTTGAAAAAATATATTGTTTTTATAACTACCGTAATTGCAAAAAACTAAATTTAATATATGAAGAAGTATGTAAAAAGGTCTATGGTTAAGACAAAACAAAAACAACGCCGCTTCATTTGATTATTATTTTTGATTTTTCGGGTCGATGGGTTAATAGTCACATTTGTACGTATAAAATGCATATAGCTAATAATTACGCTTATTATTGTTATGAGTAGTTCTTGACTTACAATATTCCAATAAAAATTCAACATTAAAGACCTACTTACTCTCCTTCCTTGCTTACCCCAAAACCAATCCATTTAAAAAACTACGGGCAACACCAATACGGTTATCTTGTCCCGGCGCGAGCAACCCTCGCGCTATCTTAAGCGCGCCACTCACGGCCCTGTAAAAAGTAACGGCTTGCATGCACTCCCAACTTATCGCTGCGACCGCTTTCCAGCTGGCTGAAGCGCTTTAATGCGCTTTTTATGCTCAACTGGATTTTTGTTAATAAAAAAAAATGGCTGGCTGGAAACAGTTTGGCGTTTTTGAAGTTTTTTTTCTGGTCCTTAGATTAAGTAGAGTTGCTGGCTGATTGGTCGACGATGTTCTTAATTCAAAATTACGTGGCGAACATGGCTTTGTTTTTGTTTGCTAGTAATTTAAATATAGAACGCAGTTGGCATCGACTATTTATTTTGTTACCTATTATTTACCTCATTTTAGTGTAATTGACGATCGTATTTGCACTATTGATGACAAATTCAGTGGTGTATTAACCCATTCTTGGTCACTGTGCCAATTTGGGAACACTTAAAATTAAGGGAAAAATTTAAATTGTTGACGCTAAATGTAATATGATTGGGTACAGTTTTATAATAATAAATAAATCTCCACCTTGTCGACAATAACGTCGCTCCAAACTCTACCGAAAAGGTGAGAAAACTCGCAAAAATGCCTAAAAAAAAAAATTTTTTTTTTCTCATTTCCTAATTCCTTTTATCCTCTTTAATTATAAAATCAACAAATTTTTGATGAATCTCTGCTAGTTTCATTTTGACCATTAATGGGTTAAGTATTCCCTTAAAACGTTACAAAAAAAGTGTAGTCCACAGAAAGTAAGCTAAGCACTATTCCCTGAAATGATCACGTAGCTCGGGTGAGCCAAGAGTTTCAGATTAAAGTCGTTTTCACTTTACTGTTTTGCAGCTTTATTTGGCGTAATATAAAAAGACTTGACGCTTTTAAGTTTAAACCTCGTTTTTAAAACGTCTGAAACATTTTGTGTAACTAGATTCTCGTTCCTTTGCACTGAACTTTTTGTCGTCTAATGAAATAGTTCGCCGTGACTCAGGGTTGCCAGATCTGAAATTACATCTATTTTTATGGCCAGAGAAGTAGGGTAAGGAAATCTGGCAACATTTATGCAGTAGGTATTAACTTAGAGCTTTTGGTACTAGCCTGTATTCCGAAGTGGGGCAGGCAGAGCACTCGAAACCTTACATAGTCAAAGCCTTTTTCGCACCCATTTCCAGCAAATCCTTAGATTTTAACATAGATAATAATAGTAGCAGGTTGCTAGCCTGTCGCCTAAAGTATGTTCCAGGCGCGCCCGAACCTATTTCCTTAGTCGCCTCTAGCGACATCCACGAAAGAAACGGAGAGATGATATTTTAACCCCGACATCACACGGAAAAACAAGTTTATTTTCTAGATTTATTTTTTGTATTCGATCTTAGGTCTTATCTTTGGCGACCCAGCCATACATTCTTCCTTGCATAGATTAAGGCCCTGCGCAGCCGACAGACTATCCGCGACGGACTTTTTAGTCTGTGAAAATAGAACCTATGGAATGATATGCAGTAACGCAAACGACGCGCAAAAAGTCCGGCGCACAATGCATACAATCCACGCAGACTTTTTGTGCGCCGTAGACTCGATCGCACAAAAAGTCTGTCGTCTGCGCTGCACCAAAGACTGTGGAATAATGCTTTTTGAATTCCCATTTTTCGCAACAACCCTAGCTGTGTACCGTATCTGTGTTGATTAATTTTGCCATAATCCGCGAGGCGCTGTAGTCGCGCCCTGCGCCTTACCACTCTTTGCCTCCCTTTCTAACGGCTTGCGTTAGAAGAAGACGGACTGAGGCACAGACTAGAAACAGTACAAAGCGGTTGGCTCCATTTACTATTAACGTTCCTTTGAAAAACAATTACGGTTTAAATGAGCTTTAGGGCGAGCGCACACTTGCAAATGGACCGATTATTGATATGTTATGGTTTTTGTGAGCTGGGATTTAAAGTTATGTTATGTACTTTATGCAGAAGTAAAATCACATACATACATACAATCATGCTTGCGCCTCCAAATGGGGTAGGCAGAGCACACGAAACGTTACATAGTCGAAACAAAGACAATTTCACATTTCGCAGCCACTTCTAGCATGATTTTAGGTTTATAAATTGATGGGAAGGTATAATAGTGACAGGTCGCCTAAAGCCTATCTAAATCTAATTCCTTAGTCATCTCTTACGACATCCAAGGAAGAAATAGAGAGGTGTAATTTTATCCCGTCAACACACATAACAAAATCACCCTGTGAATTGTTGAAGTTAACAAAGAGTTTTCTATGATTTGATTTTTTGTTTATATAAGATTCAGAAATACACGTCTCCATTTCTTTCGTGGATGTCGTAAGAGGCGACTAAGGATAATTGGTTAAGGCGACAAGCTAGCAACCTTTCGCTATTATTACACTTCCGTATGTTTTCAAACCTAAAATCATGCTAGATGTGGCTGCGAAGCGTGAAATAGTTATTATCATGGTTTTGTTTATGTCATGTTTCGTGTTCTCTACCTACCCCATTAGGGAACATAGGCGGGTGTATGTAAAATCTATAAAAAGGTGATTGATCTACCTTATTAGTTAATTACCTCTCGAGAGGTAATTAAAAAATACCGTGATTAAGTCCCGCGTAAACATAAATATGTGTGAAAACCACGTAAGTTTAAAACAGTACTTATTAGTTAATCTTCTCTTTTATCATCCCTGAATTCAAAACCCAACATTCTGCTTTGTTTATGCCACAGTAGTAGATTAGTAGAATGGTAGGATTAGTATAAAAGTATAGTAGAAATTGCCAGTAACAACTCCGAGTGCACCGTAAATTCGCTGCAGCAGCTACGTTCAGCGGGCGTGCTTACGCGGTTAATAAATGGGCGACCGGAGCGCGCGACGAATGCTCCTCCGGAGAGCGATCCGAGCGAAGCGAGCGTAGGGCTGCCACCGGTAAAACCTTTTTATAAAAAAAATACTAAAAAATGAACATACAGGAATTTCCTGTGGATTGGGATAGAATAACACCTTTCCATTTCTTCCGTTCTTATCGTAAGAGGCGACTTGGGACGTAGGTTTTGGTATGCTTTAGGCGACAAGCTGTCACTATCACACTACACCTCATTCATCTCCTAGAATTGGCTGCGAAGCGTGAAATAATCTTAATCATGGTTTTCCCTATGTTATGTTTCGTGTGCTCTGTCTAGTATATTAGTAGACAAGTATGGTAGAAATTGCCAGTAGCACGGGGTCTCGCAACTCCGAGTGCACCGTAAATTCGCTGCAGCAGCTTCGTTCAGCGGGCGTGCTTACGCGGTTAATAAATGGGCGACCGGAGCGACGAATACTCCTCCGGAGAGCGATCCGAGCGAAGCGAGCGGAGGGTTGCCACCACTTATAAATAAAATAAAAAATTGCCATAAAAAATAAACACTATAAATAGATAGATTAGTATGCTCTAGCGCAAGGATAAGGCGCAAAATCTTGAAGCGCTCATTTTTTTTGTTTACAATGATTAAGTTTATTAAATAATAAACATCTACAAATAAGACTTGGCTTTATGGCTTTTGGCGTTTGCCTTTCCCGTAGTGAAAAAAAAAACAGGATAACGTTTTGCCTGAAAAAATCTGAGAATACGACAGCACATAAATATGAGTGACATTGATAATTCAATGACATTATGTCAAAATGTATGACGTGTGGTGTCACGTTTCGAAAAACATCTTTCCATTTCTTCCGTGGGTGTTTTAAGAGAAAAGACGTGACGTACCAGTTTTATTTCAATATGAATGAATCTCGCGGTAGATTAAGTTTAATATTGTCCTAAATCCTAAACAATAACAGCCTACACAAAAAATTGTGTGTGAAGTCGCGATATTTTCGTACAAAAGTTGTCAGCCCTGCGGCCGCGTGCGCTTACCTACTCACACATCAACCACTAACTCAAACAAATTCGATTCTGAACCTTAAATAGTTCAGTGTGAGCTCGGAATTGCGCTGCGCCGGCGCCATCGATAATTGGAAACAACCACGTTTGTACATATTTACATTTTTCTCCGTATTTCAGACAAGAAGTTACTTGAAGTAAATAAAAGCTCACTGTACATACATACATACATCATATGTGCCTAAATGGGGTAGATAGAGCACACAGATCGCTACATCGACATAACTATGAGTATTTTGCGTTCCGTAGCCACATCAGTATGTTTTTTAGGTTTGAAGTTAATACATACATACATACATACATATCGTCACGCCTAATTCCCTCTTAAGTTAATTAGGTCCTAAGATAGTGGCAGGTCGGTAGCCTGTCGAATAATAATTACTTAAACCTATTTCCTGCCTACGGAAGAAATAGAAAGGTGTTATTCTACCCTGACAACATTTATCCCTGTCTATTTTTAAATACAAAATAATGATAAAAGTGGTTACGTAACCCGTGTGGTGCCGGGTTAGAATAGCACCTCCCCCTTTCTTCCCGTGGGTGTCGTAAGAATCGACTCTGGGACAGGGTTAGTGTATTGTGGGCGATGGGCTAGCAACCTGTCACTGCGATATCACGTTTAACTATCTGGTTTCCCGGAAATTGCTAAACGTGGCACTGGATTTTGAATTCATGTGCTCTGCCTACCGCCTTGGGAATACAGGCGTGAGAATATGTATGAGAATATGTATGGTTACGTAACATGAAGTAGTCAAGGTATTGTCTATGTAACGGGTACACCCTTAGGGTATATGCCGTATATGGTCGTATTTATGTGTCTATATACATACATACATCACGTCTGTATTCTCAAATGGGGTAGGCAGAGCAAACAAAACGTTATTTAGTCGAAACCATAACTATTTCACGTTTCGCAGCAACTTCTAGCATATTTTAGGTTAGTTCATAGGTACGATAGTGACAGGATGCCAGTCTGTCACCTAACGCAACCTAAATCTATTTATTCTTAGTCCAAAGAAGAAACGAACAGGTTACAAATCCCGGCATCACAGTGAAATACGTTGACGTATGTTGTGTACGCATAACACCCCATCGTCGCAAACGAAAACGCTCGCAAATGAGTCAAAATACGCGTCCACAGAATCGGCGGCAAATCGTCATAGTGTCGTATCATCTCAATAAGCAATTCAAATATACTCGTGTCATGCATCACCGGCATAGTAGGCGTAACATATACGCTCGGCGTACGCTGAGCGCTCAGCCGTATATTTCAATTGACTGTACTATACAGTGTTGGCAGTAGGGTGGCTATGTCTTACTAACGTTCCAGGGAAAGTCTCGGGAATTTAACAAGTGCTTATGATTGTGCAGTTTGTGCATGAGCATCATGTGTCGCGTGGAACGTTACGTACACAATAAATACTAAGACCTTTTCGCTTTTTGTAGCCGCTTTTAGAACAATTTTGGGCGTGAAAATAGATGAAGGTATCTTGTCGCAAACGATATACACGCTTAGCGATATCCTCGGAAGAAATGGATAAGTGTTATTCGGAACCCGACACCACACATGGTTCTTATTGCTTGAAATTCACTTCTCGTATTGATTGAAAACACAAAAAAATAGTATCAGAAGAAACTAATACTAGCAACCTTGTGATTGAGTTGCTGCTAACCTAGTAATTTTGTAGCCACTTCTAGCATAATTTTAGGTTTATGAATAAATGAAAACGGTATAATAGTGATAGGTTGGTAGCCTGTTACCTAAAGCATACCTAACCTAAACACACACGCATACATCAGGGCTGTTTTCCCAAATGGGTAGGCAAAGCATACGAAATGCTACTTAGACAAATCAACGACCATTTCACGCATTTTAGGCTTAAAGTTCTGAGGTACTATACTGACAGGTTGCTAGCCTGTCGCCCAAAATAATATACCTTAACCTTAGTAGCCCCTTACGACATCAACAGAAATTTAGAGGTGTTATTCTAAAATACGATATCAAACGGCACACCTAAACCTATTTCCTTAGTCACTTATTAAGACACCCTCAGAAATGGAGAGGCGTTTGTCGAACCTTTAGTTTCTTTAGCTTCTTTAGTATCTGGAATTAAATAAGCATGGGACAGTCCCAGTATTGCCTCCCGTGTGCGCACCCCAGTCGTCACATTTAGTATATTGCGAGTGTCAGGGGGGCGCATAATGCTTTTTGTTGTTCGGCCGCGCACTCACTTCGCTGTCGGCAGCCATTCGCTTGGAGCTTGGGACAGGGTATTCTTTAGCAGAAGCTAACGACCTGACTTCGCTTGTGTTTCTCGGCTATGAGATGTTACTAGTACTATGTTTGTAGCTTAACACATTCACGACCAAGCCTAAAATCAAAACATCTGCGCGGAACCGAGTAGTCTGTAGCTAGTACAAAATGAACCCGGCTCCCGGGTTCTCGGTATCTCGCGAATGTTTTGAAGAACCCGGGAGCCGGGTCCTTGGTTCTGAATGTGTTAAATACTTGACGTCTGCACGGGCCTTCTGCATTGAATATGTTTATCGCTATCGCATGAGAGTATGTATGTAAGTATGTAACTCTTTATTAAAATAAACATGAATAATTCACAAGAGATGTTCTTCCTCTAGCCTCCTGGTGCCTATTATCCTATGTAAAGGATAAATGTCATAATAAGGTAAAATTTTACATTAATGACACTGAATTTCAAATTCAAACGTTCGAAAAATGACTCTAGGCGCCAGGAATATAGACTCGAACTATGTTCATGCCAAATTTAACCGAAAACGGTTCAGCAGTTGGGAGCCTTAAAAGTCACGGACAGTGATACTTTCTCTTTTATACCTACCTGATATAAATAGGGATTTAATAATGTTGTCAATATTTTTATGTAATATGTTTTTGTGTAGGCAGTTTTAAACAGTATGTCCTATTAATATTGCTAAGCTTGAAATAAATTGAATTAAAATTGACCATGCGTTTTTATTTCCAGGTACGGACTTTAACTTTATGGATAACTAAGTAAGCAGCATCGCATCTGGTAAGTTTTAACTTAACTATAGCCGGAATAAAAAAAACGCAGTTCAACAGCTCACGCAAATCCTTTGAACTCCCGCCATTACTGTTATAGAAACGTCACGCCTTTTGACATCTGTCACGCGGCTGTCATTTCGAAACAATGGCCGCTGTAATGTAACGATAGTTGACAGTCGCTGCTCCAAGGGGCTGTGACAAGGAACCGAGACTTTGATCTTTACGGTATGTAGATGAGGGACGCTTCTTTTCAAGAAAGGGCCTTTAAAATCCTTTATTGGGTGTGATTGGGCGTATTCAAGTGTTATTTCCCGTGCTTTTTCTGTGTTCCCAAATGGTAGGCTCAAGAAACGTTACATACACAAAAGATAGAGAGTGATAGACATTATTAACACAATTTTGACACAGATAAATAAAACATGGTTAAACTTAACTAAAAATACATAAGTCTCAAATAAATTGTAACTTAATGATACGCATATAATAAAATGTAACATTTCCGAAAGGCATGACTATACGCATCTCGCCTGCATAGCCAAATCCGTAGTCACTTTCATTATAATTTCAGGTTGAAAAATTGAAAGAGATTGAATTGAGAGAAGTTATAATAGATACAGGTTGAAAACCTGTTGCCTAAAACACACTAACCTATTCTTAATCGCCTCTTACGGCTTCCTCGTAAGAAGATCTGACTGCTTCACGTTTCACGACCACTTTTTGCATAATTGTGGGTTTAAAAGAAGAGATTAAAAGAGTTCTAAGTGACTGTAGACCAAAACCATTACCAGAATCAATTTCCTTAGCAACCTTTTACGGTATTTGAGGAAGGATTGAGAAGTATGATTCTAAACTGACACTACACTTATTAATGTTATTTTTAGACGTCAAAAGTGTAGAGTAAACACATGTTCTACTATAGAAGAAGTCGGAACACGACTTTGTACTTGTCGGCGGCCCGCGATCCGTGTCGCGCGTCAATCATAATAAAGGCGACACGAGCCAGCGACTTTTATCCTCGTTCCTACAAGGTAACTGGCTAGCAACGCTGTTCGCTATCTGGTAGGTAAAATTAGGTGAGGTTAAGGTCATTGCTCGCTATGAAGAGAAGGTATAATATAAAGCACTTCATCGACATTAGTGAAATACACGTACTTACAACAGTAAGAACAAAAAACCGGCTAAGTGCGAGTTGGAAAACTACAAAAAAAATCAAGTTTTTGTTTAGGAGTCCCCCTTAAATATTTAGTATAATTTAGTACTTGTTGTGCTATTACAACAAATACTAAACAATATCATCTAATCTAATATTACATCTGTGAAAATTTCATTCTAGCTATCATCGTTCTTGAGATACAGCCTGGTGACAGACATACGGAAGGACGGACAGGGAAGTCTCAGTAAAAGGGTCCCGTTTTTACCCCTTGGCTACGGAACCCTAGAAAGTAATCTTTTTAAGATCTAATTTTCTTGAATTTAATCTGAAAGCGCAGAATAATAACAAAAAAAAAGAAATCAGCTTCTAGCCTCCAGTCATAGCCCATAAAAATAGAAGTTAAATGGTTGAAGCAACACATCAATTCAGTTCGCTCGAGTTGAAAAAAATTCGTAGCTGTTGCTACGGCGTAGCTTGTAAACCCGTAGCACGGCGTAGCATAGTTTACACTTCGCTGCTTATCATGAATATCGGCCCAATTCAAATTGAAAAGTAGATGAATATTAGACCTTAATGGTCAAATTTTGCAATTTAAAGTTCAACAAGGTATTATTTTGGATTATGACGTTATTCATGATAAGCAGCGACTTGTCTTCGGTCCTTACTGTGTTAAGGCCGTCACAGACTATGCATATACGATAATGTTTTATCTGCGTATAAATGGCATTTTTCCATATGTCAGTGTCAAACTTGACGGTAAATCTGCGCTGTGTGTGTTAGCTCATTGAATTGTATAGGGAGCGATAATGACAGATATCTGTTCAGTGACAGATCCTTGTAAAAATTAAAGTTGGTCGGACCTTGTGTAAGACTAGATCGAAACAACGCAAGCAATTATTTAAGTATTTTAAGTTGTTTTTAGAAAACTTAAAAATAATCTCAATATAGACAGATTTATTCGACTTGGTGAACAGTGCTTCATTATGTTCAACCATGTATAATCGATGTTAAGTATCGATTGGTAATCGACTCGCCCCTGAACGAGCGGTCGTGACGGACGGCCCCGCTCGGGTGTTAATCGGTGGCAGGCTAACTACGATTTACTTGGGTTTTTGACGATTTATCGATTGCGCGCAACACTAATGTTGATGCTAAGTGTATTTATGGTAGCCTAGTAACTCTGGGGTGTTATTCTCAAAGGTTTAAATCGACTTATCACTGGACAATTTTTTATTACTGTACAATTTTACACCAATCATGCTTCGCAGCTACTTCTAGCGTAGTTTTAGGTTTGCAAAAGGGTAGAATAGTCACAGGTTGCTAGCCTGTCGCCTAAGGCATAGGTACTTAAACTTATTTCTCTAGTCGTCTCTTACGACCCCCACGGAAGAAATGTAGAGGTGTCATTCCAAATTCAATACCACGCGGATGATCATGTTACGGATGGGTATTTAAGAGGATAGGAGTCGCACCACTTCTCTATACAAACGTAGTCCCCTGTTTTCTCCGTGAATAATAACATTAGAGCAAAAATTTTTTTTAGATTCTATTTGTATTTGTTGTGGCTATGCCCCTACGATTTTCTTTTATTGATATTCTAAATAAATAAAAAATAAAAAATAAATTGAAAATCGATAAAGCAAATCATAGGGGCATAAGCCACAACAAAATACAAATAATGTAAAAAAAAATTTTTGCTCTAATGTCATTATTCACGGAGAAAACAGGGGACTACGTTTGTATGGAGAAGTGGCGCGACTCCTATCCTCTTAAACGTGCTTAAACTGAGGAAAAAGTTTGCTTGTATTTTCTCAACGAGTAATTTCAGTACACATGATATTATGTCGATTTACACCTTTAAGGATAACACCCCAGGGTCACTAGGCTACCATAAAATACACTTAGCATCAACGTTAGCTTTGCGCCCAATCGATACATCCTCGGAAGAAATGGAGACTTGTCATACGGCACCAGTATTCTTCAGTAAATCTACATACATACATATTCTCACGCCTGTATTCCCATGAGGGGTAGGCAGACCACATGAATTCAAAAATCCAGTGCCACGTTTAGCAAATTCAGGGTAACCAGATGGTTAAACGTGATATTGCAGTGACAGGTTGCTAGCCCATCGCCCACAATACACTAACCCTTTCCCAGAGTCGACCCTTACGACACCCACGGGAGGAAAGGGGGAGGTGCTATTCTAACCCGGCACCACACGGGTTAATAAATGGTTGGGTTAGTAAATGTCTACCAAGTCGATAATACACCGTGGCGTAACGGAACGTCGTCTAATTGGCGTGTCTGCCGTATTTTACGTCGACCGGCCCCCCGGGACAGCCGTGTCGTATGCCCGTCTGCTGCAGCTATGTATGTTATGCTATGCTATGTTATGCGCTATCCAGTTGGAACTTTTAACTAGTAGGTTTTACATTGCAAAAGATAGAAGTGTTAATACTGTGGGCTTTGAGCGTGGTCGTTAAAATAACGTTAAATGACGGAGGCAATAGGGAGCTCACCGGGATACGGCTCACGTCTAGCTCGACATGTTGCGGACCGATTCGTGACCCATCATCTGGAGTGCGCGCCTATCCGCCACCGTGGCGCGTGGCTCCACATAACGGGCCAGGAATTCTCCCTAAACACGACAAGCTAATCTTGATATAAAAACGTGAGTCGATTGGTTTTATGTCACTATAGCCTATGATTAGGAAATTTATACCGACGCTTGAAAGGTGGCAACCTGTCACTGCAATGTCACGTTTAACCATCTGGTTACCCTGAAATTGCTAAACGTGGCACTGGATTTTTTAATTCATGTGCTCTGCCTACCCCTCTTGGGAATACAGGCGTGAGAACATGTATGTATGTATGTTGAAAGGTGGAATGGGATATGCCATATCCAAAAAATGTCGCTTATCCCATTTTACCCATCAAGCGTCGATAAGAAACGCCCGCAGCCTCTGAAGTCAAGAAGTCCCTAGGATATTATGATATTAATAATAACTGTCATATTTTACCGCCTGATGTTTTAAGTGTACGTGCAACGGCCCTCGCGAACCGTAAACGCAAAGTTACCGGCACCGGATCGGCACGTAAACACCGTAACTGTTTCCGGTTCGAAAACCGGTAAACGAATCGACACAATTATGCGAGTTTAAATTAAACTTTTCATATCAACGCTTGAGTTTGCTAGCTCGCACGTATTTATTGGAGTTAGCATCGGTGCTGTGGAGTTGCCTGCGGCGCTCCCGAGCTGGGGCTAAAACCAATCCGGTTGTATTTAGGCATTTTGTGAAACATACATGACGACCGGATAGCCCAGCGGTTAGAGAACCTGACTGTGAAGCTTGAGGTCCCGGGTTCGATCCCCGGTCGGGGCAGATGTTGTTTATATGATGAATATGAATGTTTGCTTTCGAGTCTTGGATGTTTATCTATATATAAGTAAGTTTATCCGTTGTCTAGTACCCATAACACAGGCATTAAATTGCCTACTTTGGGACTAGGTAATTGCTAATTGGTGTAAAAAATTGTCCAATGATATTTATTTCTTTATTTATTTATTTATACATACATTGCGCCTGTATTCTCGGGCTAGCAGAGCACACGAAACGCTACATAGACAAAACCATGACTGTTTCACGTTTTGTGGCCACTTCCAGCATATTTTTTGGGTTTTGAGTTGGCAGGCATAACAGTGACCGTTTGCTAGCCTGTCGCCTTTAATATACATACATACATATTCTCACGCCTGTATTCCCAAGAGGGGTAGGCAGAGCACATGAAAAAAAAAATTAATATACCTTTACCTATTTCCTTAGTCACCTCTTACGACATCCAAGGAAGAAATGGAGTGGTGTTATTCAAAATCCGACAACACACGGAACACACATCGTAATTAAGTATAGTTTTAATGAAAGGGCCTTACTTACTATTACTACGTTAATATATTTTTTTTAAACTTATGTGTCCTTGGAAGAAAATATTCTATTGTCTAACTTGGTAGGTAACTACCTAAACTGGTTGACGAACTGTCGAAATTTCCATACAATATGACAGCAAATTTGGACACCTCGACGTCGAACTCATCGACGAGTTTGGTTCGTTCTGTTAGAGAATAACATCAAAGTTGAATTTTTTTGGTATCACGCAACTCCTGTTTTAATTTCTTTTTGTAAATTAATATCGTGGATTCTTATCTTTGTCCCTTTGATGAGAAAGTAGTTTGTCAGAATGTCTTGACTCGTGGCCTTTTGATGACGCTAGATGCAGGTTCCAACCGGTACATATGGAAGTCCAAAACTGAGGCCTGTGTTCAGCAGTGGATGTCTTATGGCTGCGATGACGATAACAATTATGTGGGATTTATAAGAAACTAGCTTTTGCCCGCGGCTCCGCTCGCGTTAAATTCGGGGTATCACAGAAGAGATAGCACACATACCAATTTTATAGCTTTCTACATTGAAAACTTCCACTCCTCACTTTATAGCCCACCGAACGAAGACCAAAATTTTCCTGTCGAGGGAAATAATTCGTGTATAAGCGAATTTTGACATAGTTGTAAGGAATGAGATTTTAAACGACATACTAAAAGTACTGATGGGTGGGGGTGGAGCTAACGGGGGGAGGGGGTGTAAAGGTCCCGTTTTTTAGTTTTTTGTAAAAAACTCATAAACTGTGACCGGTAGCTAAAAATAGTCTAAGACACAAATAATGTACGTAAAATTCTCTACAAAAAAGATGTAGACATTTTTTCTCTGGGATCAATACTTCATGAGATATAGAGGAAAGTAGATGACCAATAAAGAAAACAATACATTTGTTTAAGTACGGCACGTTTCCATATTTCCTAAAGATAAAATTCCTAATTATTGTCTAAATCTAAAATTGGGGGCACGGCCGTGCCCCCACCAAGTCGAGCCCAAAGCAAGCACTGCCGTACCATCCTTTACTGGAACCATTTCGGGGCATTTTCTGGCCCCTATTTGAGAACCTCTGGATAATACCAGGACGTTGAAATTTTCGTCACCTAGTGAGCTGTAATCACTTACTTAAAATTCAAAATTTCAAGTCTGTAGGTAATTCAGTTCCGAAGTTAAGCTAAAGCAAAGTTTCGCATTTTCGACACCCACTCACTCACTCACTCACTCATGATCATCAAAATAGAACAGGTACTTCCCGTAAACTCATAGAGCTGAAATTTGGTACATGATTAGAAATTAACGGCGACATAAGGGGAAAAATGTAAAATTTAGGATAGTCGAACATCAGGAGTACCCGATGAACCTGATTAGAAAACACCAGAGCCCAACCAAACTACTATAGAGATCGATATTAATGAACTTGACTGTACAGTAGGAACAGTCTTTCGTATTGCCCATTCGCGTTCCTTAAATTAGAAGATGTGTCTCTCTACGCTGGATTTTTGCAATTACAGTCGATTTTTTTTATGTACCAGACCAGCTCGGGATCTTTATCAGATACTTCAGACCTCAGATTTTTGACATCAAATGAAGCGACTCACTAACTTTTGTAAAGTTGAATATTTTTTGTAAAGGAGGTATGTCGATCTCTATAGTAGTTTGGTTGGGCTCTAGTGTTTTCTAATCAGGTTCGTCGGGTACTCCAGATGTTCGATTATCCTAAATTTAACTTTTTCCCTTTATGTAGCCGTTAATACCTAACCATGTACCACAGCTCTATGAGTTTACGGGAAGTACCTGTTCTATTTTGATGATCATGAGTGAGTGAGTGGGTGTCGAAAATGCGAAACTTTGCTTTAGCTTAACTTCGGAACTGAATTACCTACAGACTTGAAATTTTGAATTTTAAGTAAGTGATTACAGCTCACTAGATGACGAAAATTTCAACGTCCTGGTATTATCCAGAGGTTCTCAAATAGGGGCCAGAAAATGCCGCGAAATGGTTCCAGTAAAGGATGGTACGGCAGTGCTTGCTTTGCGCTCGACTTGGTGGGGGCACGGCCGTGCCCCCGATTTTAGATTTAGACAATCATTAGGGATTTTATCTTTAGGAAATATGTAAACGTGCCGTACTTAAACAAATGTATTGTTTTCTTTATTGGTCATCTACTTTCCTCTATATCTCATGAAGTATTGATCCCAGAGAAAAAATGTCTACATCTTTTTTGTAGAGAATTTTACGTACATTATTTGTGTCTCAGACTATTTTTAGCTACAGGTCACAGTTTACGAGTTTTTTACAAAAAACTAAAAAACGGGACCTTTACACCCCCCTCCCCCCGTTAGCTCCACCCCCACCTATCAGTACTTTTAGTATGTAGTTTAAAACCCCATTCCTTACAACTATACCAAAATTCGCTTATACACGAGTTTTTTCCTCTGAGTTTGCTTCGTTTGGTGGACTATTAGGGAAATGGGGGGTTTTGAAGAGACAAAATGTAGCCTATGTCACTCTCTATGCCCTAAACTATCTCTACCTAAAAAATCACGTCAATCCATCGCTCCGTTTAGCCGTGAAAGACGGACAAACAAACGAACAAACACACTTTCACATTTATATATTGGTACGGATTCTGTGAACTATGAGCTGTGAAACGTATTTCAAAAGCGACTTTCGAAAACAACGTTAAGTCCAAGAGTGCTTTGGCAGTCTCATAGAAATGTAGGATTTCGCACGGACAGAGGGCTTGATTACGCAACGTAGTTTGAAGGTTAAAAAGTTTAAAACAATTTCGCAAAAAATCCGTAACCGCCAAAACGTGTTTCAGATTAAACCGGCAATTGTTTCGGCGTTCTTTTGTTAAAGATTAGTCTACAGAGCCGATAAAAGTGTAAAGCTAAGTCCCGAAACGTCGCCTATCTCTAGTTTTGTTTTTGTACATAAAAGTGAATGTCCTGGGCTAGAGTTTAACGGTAATGGCGGCCGATAGCTTATCTGGCGAGCTGCGCGTCCAGTGTTTTGTTTTTGATCCGGACCGAGTTTTGGGACGGCGTGGTGCTTGCTCATTTTTAACCAACTTCAAAAAGGAGGAGGTTCTCAATTTGTCGGGATCTTTTTTTTTTTATTATTATTCTTTTTTTTATGTGTGTTCGCTGATTACTCGAAGACGCCTGGACCGATTTGGAAAATTATTTTTTTTTGTTTTAAAGGATATAGTTTCCAGGTGGTCCCATTGTCAGCATATCTTGACCTGATGATGGAATATGAGTGAAATCGAGGGCAACCCTCAAATTTTATAGGCACAGGTAATGTTTTTAGTACATTTTTCAAAGCTACACCAGTATTTACGTTTGGCAGTAAAGAAAAATGACTGAGCTGATGATGGAAGGTCAACTCCTTAATGCTTAGGAGTCAAAGGATAATTCTTTCAATACTGAATGCACCTGCAGACTGGAAATTATAATTTCAGTAATTAGTGAGGCCTGCTGGTGATGGAAGGTCACCCTCATTAGACAAATGCTTTCAGTATAGCCCAAATTTGAAGTCGGTTTTTTTTAGGTTTAAATTTACTATATGGAAGTGCGACCAAGTGTCCAGACAACTGCGGAACGTACGGCGACGGACGTACGGTTGAACACGCTCGCTGTGCTTTTTAATTTGTCCAGCCGGAAAGTTATTTTAAGCCAGATGCCACGCGGACTGCCCTAAGCTCGTGTAATATCGGGCTTAGGATAAAGCCAAAGATACACTGGGGGACAAATATGCCGCGACAAGTGTCCCCAGCATCGTCGGGCGAAGTAGCGCAACGTTGCCGGACTTCGCTCGACATGTCGCGCTACTTATATCCGCGTATATACACGTGTCGCGCGATGTTCGGCAACGTCGTTGCTGGGGACACGTGTCGTGGCACATTTGTCCCCTAGTGTATCCTTGGCTTAACACCTTTAAATTTTATCCATTGTCGTAAGAGGTGACTAATGAATAGGTTAAGGTTAAGGTATGCTTTAGGCAACAGGATATCAACCTCACAGCAATTTACACACACACCTTTTTGACGTTTTACGTTGCAACCTATAGTGTGAGATCGAATTTGAGATCAAAAATGTAAACAAACAACTGTCAATATCAAAGTGACATTCCAGATGTAGTCAACCTTTTTTGTTACTAATTGATATAATTGTGTTAGTGGCAACCCCATCGCGGCGCTAGTGGCAACCCCATTACGATGTTGGCAACACCGTTGCGGAAGGACGATCGTGGTGGG
>BHDV01009278.1:297144-351617 GCA_005406045.1 Adoxophyes honmai | reverse complement strand
CAACTATGTTGAATAATAAAATTGCATTTTGCAAAAAAAATTTTTTTTACTATGGTAAACCGGGGACTTTTCATCCGGCCTGTTATATGTTTGTATGTAAATTTCTAGTTATTACCTTAAAACTGAAGACGTGAGACGGAAAGGCAGCCAATAGGTGGAGACAGTAAAATCGTCGGCGCCCTTTGTGTACGGGACCTTTATCATCCTAGCACGCCGCAGCCCTATCGCTGATGCATGCGTGGCAGGTTTAGCATACAGATTGCGCCGGACCGCCCGTCCGGTGATATAGTGAGCTATGTCCGGTCGTCGGGTGAGAAGAAAAATCCCATGCATTCTATATCAGTACGGTTTCAATGAGTTGTCGGTGACCGTATTCGCCACCGTGTTCTGTTATTCCTGTGTGGTGTCATAAAGTATAACACTTCTCAATTTCTTCCGTGGATGTCGTAAGAGGCGACTAAGGAGATAGGTTTAGGTATGGTTTAGACGACAGGCTAGCGCCGGTCACTATTATATTACTTCTTTCATCTCTTTTCAAACTTAAAATTATGCTGGAAGTGTCAAGTGCAACCTGTCACTGTCATACACCTTAACTAACCTATGTACATACATCACGCCTGTATTCCCAAATGGGGTAGCCAGAGCACACGAAACATGACATAGACAAAACCTTTTCTAGGATGATTTCACATTAAAGAACAGGTAATAATATGAAAGAGTTATAATAGTGACACGTTGCTAGCCTGTCGCCTAAAGCATGTCTAAACCTTTTTCCTTAGTCGCCTCTTACGACATCCACGGTAGAAATGAAGTGGTGCTATTCTTTTCGATACCACACAGGTTTATAATGTCTTATAGGTTGAAAATCCTTAGTACTTTGACCCCTAGAATATATCCCATATAGAATTCCTGGGACACATTGAGAATCGCCGGCTCACACTTACTCATATTCGTATGGCAATACGAAATCAATCAACGCACCGTGCTCAATATTTCACTTACCGCGAAGTCAAACATTCATTTTTCAGCGTCGCGTCGCGTCGCGTCGTATCGCGTTTGATTGATCGCGTCGCTGCAGTCAGGTGGACCTTAGCGAATGTGTCAGGAGTCAGTAGTCACGCACGCTGCGGTTCTGACGCGATAATGATGATTGTGGTTTTTCTACCTAAGTTTCAAGTTAGCAGGTAAAATAGTGGTTGCTAGCCTGTAACCTAAAATATTCCTTAACCTAATTCCTTAGTCGCCTCTTAAGACATCCGTGGAAGAAATGGAGAGGTGTTATTCTTAACGCGACATCAAACGGAAAATGATATTAATTATACTTGTATGCTTTACCTACCTATAATACTATCGACAGCGCGCCATCCTCCTCTTAAACCCATTAAAACTTGTAACAAGAAAACTATTACGACCTCATTTATAATTATTTTCCTTAGTGCTTACCGCAGTTAACTTTTTACTTATAATACACACATAAAAACAAGTGAGCGAGACAGCACGATTGATAAAAGCCCAAGTAAGACAGAGACAACTGTCCAAAAACACAATCGAGCATTATGTGCTCGGAAGTACAGGCCGTAAATGCCAATGGCAATTAAACGAGTGTTCTGAAAAAAAGTATAATATATGACGTTTAGAGTAAAACTACGATATTTTTCCCACTTTTTGAAATAACTTAGTACAATAAGCTAAATTCTTGATATCTAAAACGGGTAAAAAATAGTCATTGTCTTTGGTATTTCTTCCGTATTGGCAATTTTTGCAGACCTCTAAATTTTGGGACAATTTTCCCACATAGGGAATAGTTGCCTAACCCATGTAAATTACGGTTAGGATAGTTGCCCCGTCGAAAAAGAGGCAAAATCTTTGATAACACACAAGTCCCAGTACAGAGACATGCCACATAGTCAACTTAGTTTCAGCTGCAGTCTCTTGATAGATAAATTAAATAGCATGTGTTTCATTCGCGAAAATATGTAGATTAATTGAAACCTAGGCTACTAGACTCCCAGGACATCTATCCGAGTTTTACCCTAGTGTAAATAGATAGAAAGATAGTGTAGATAGATTGTAGCCGTGGGAGCCCAGCGGTTCGACCTGTGGCCTCTCAAGAAGAGGGTCGTGGGTTCAAACCCCGGACTCGCACCTCTGAATTTTTCGGAATTTATGTGCGATATCGAATTTGATATTTACCACGAGCTATACGGTGAAGGAAAACATCGTGAGGAAACCTGCACACAGCGACGAAGCAATTCAATGTTGTGTGTGAAGTTCCCAATCCGCACTGGGCCCGCGTGGGAACTATGGCCCAAGCACTCTCATACTGAGAGGAGGCCTGTGCCCTGCAGTGGGACGTATATAGGTTGGATGATGATGATGATGATGATGTAAATAGATTCTATGGTAGGTCAGGAATTATATTCGAAGCTACATTACAGTGTCAGAAAGTTCAGAGGCCTCACAAATCCGATACGCGAAGACAAATAACAGATGAATTTGACGAATGAAAGGGCAACGGGGGCAAACTCGCTGCGAGTAGTAAAATATGTAATAACAGTTTATTGCTAGGTACGTTCTGTTTTTTTATCGTTCCGCTTGAAATAAAGCTTTTACGTATATTGACGTATTGGCGGGAAACAAGTTTATTGTTGTCCGTGACGGCTCTGTTTGTGTTGACGGAGGAAGCCGACGCTTTGCAACATTTTGCCAACTTGGATGTAATGGGATGGCTTCTCGTTAGAGAACAAGGAACAGCGTATTTAGTGCTAAGGCGCAGCGCAGACGGCGGACTTTTTGTGCGATCGAATCTGCGGCGCACAAAAAGTCTGCGTGGATTGTATGCATTGTGCGCCGGACTTTTTGCGCGTCGTGTGCGTTACTGCATATAATTACATAGGTTCTATTTTCACAGACTAAAAAGTCAGTCGCGGATAGTCTGTCGTCTGCGCAGGGCCTAAATAATTTACCGTGTGTCGGTCGAATAACACTTCTATCTTCCGTGGATGTCGGAAGAGGAGACTAAAGAAATATGTTAAGGTATACCTGTGTATATAGGTCAGGTGTAAAAGTACAAAAGTGACAGGACAACCTTGCACTTTTGTACTTTTGTACGTCGCTGGAAGACGCTTAAAGCAGATCGCTTCCAACTAGTATATGTGGCAGCCCATGTGCCCAGCAGTGGACATCCTATGGCTGCGATGATATCGATGAAACGTAACATTTCGTGTGCTCTACATACGCTATTTTTGTTTATGTATGTGAGTAACACGAATAAAATCACAGTAACTGTCGAAAAAAGACGTTTACATCTGGAGGCGTTACCTCATAAACTTACATCAATGAGCAACGCAATTTATTCCCAGACATTCGCGACCCAACGCCCAGTCCTGAATAGAGACGGGACGTCCACCGATTTCCACCCGTCTGGACTTTCGCCTTTACAGCCTCGGCCTATCCCGATAACCGCCCATATCGTCCGATAGGCCATAAATCTAGTTTTTACGGCATTATACGGCAGCCGGTAATTACGTACAATCGCAATCGCTCTTATTATCATAGAGTGCCGCCCAATTTCGGCTTGATGAGTTTTTTACGAGTTTTGGACAGGAGAAGCGCGGATTTTACGTGGGCCCGCGTAATTTACGAGCCCGTAAAAGGTCGTAAAAAGCGGCCGATGGCATTGTCCCGCTGCACCGAATTAGGCCGCAACTATCGGGGTTTATGTCCCGTGAATTTGAGACAAGGGGGCTTTGGGTGTTCTCCGTGTGGGTTTAGGACACCTCTCCATTTCTTCCGTGGATGTCGTGAGAGGCGACTAAGGAAAGGCTTAGGTATGTTTTAGGCGGCAGGCTGGCAACCTGTCACTGTTATACCTGTTCCATCTGTTATCAAATGTAAAAAAACATGCTAAAAGTGGCTGAGATGCGTGAAATGGTCGAGGTTATGGTTTTGTCTATGACACATTTCGTATGCTCTGCCTACCACCGGAACATAGGGGTGATTGTACGTATGTATGAATTTGAGACAAGGGAGTTTTGGTGCTGTCGCGAGCTTTGGCTGATTGGTGACAGCTCCTGCGACTAAATACTTTATTGCACAAAGCACGAAGTACAAAAAACTAGGCATTGTGTCAAGCGGTCGCGGAGTGCGCAGTGCGCAGTGCGCGTCTATTCGCTGCTGTGGCGCGTTGCTCCAGATGATGGGTCACGGACTGGCCCGAAACTTGTGGAACTAATCTCGATATAAAAACGAGAGCAGATTCGTTTTAGTTTACTATGAGTGACACGGTAGTTTCATTTTTAAGTAAAACCTCATAAAAAGGCTCTTAAAATAAAAAGAAGTTACTAAAGATGTACCTAACAAGTAAACATCACAAAGCAATTGCAAAACTTGTACCTTTCATTAGTTGTGTGTTGTAAATTAAATAATGAATGTAAATTTCCATAAACAAAATTATAATATTAATAAATAATACAACATTATGTTCATGTAAGTATTTAACAGGTTAAAGGGCGTGCTATCGGTACATGGATAACTTTTATAGTTTAGTTATGGGGTATTTCGTTTAAGTTACAAAATTTTACGACTTTTCAAATAATTTTATACCCTTGCTTGAACTTTATTAGCAAAGAGTTTATTCTTATCTTAGAACTTTACTTTAAGTACATTTTTACGATTTTTCTATTTGTTTATTCTTTTAAATTGTGTTAATATAATTTAATGTTTGCGCAGTAATTTTTTTTAATATAAATTAAACCAAGTAGTTAGTATAACAACAATTGGCCAAGCCCTACTAAGGCAAAGCTTAATCTGTGAATCTCTAATCAGAAGATTTCGAATAACGCCTCTCCATTCTTCCGTAGATGTCGTAAGAGGCGACTAAGGAAGGTTGTATATTTTAGGGGACAGGCTAACAACTTTTCCCTATTATACCTACCAACTCAAAAACCTAAAAAATATGCTAGACGTGGCCATGAAATATGACGCGGTTTTGTCAATGTGGCGTTTCATGTGCTCTGCCTACCCCATATAGGAGGAATACAGGCGTGATGTACAGACAGCAAAAACAAAGATAGGGACAGCAACCGCGTTGCTAATAGAACATTACGCACGTCGGGGCCAATTTCACTTCACCATTACCGACGTTCTAATATTTGTAATGGACATCGGAGCTGCCGACGGCGAAAATCGTGTTACGTGTTATAGTGAACAGACATTTTTTATTGAATTACTGCGTTACAACGGAAAGTTATGAGCTAAGTTGTTTGGTGATTGTTATCTTATTACTACTAAGATCAAAAACGAAATGGATAGTTTCTTTATAGTAGTAAGTAGAGTAGGTCAGGTCAGCTCTATTTTTTTGTCTTGGCATAGATAGATTTCCTATAATTAATTAGGTAGCTCCCCCTTTCTTCCCGTGGGTGTCGTAAGAGTCAACTCTGGGAAAGGGTTGGTGTATTGTGGGCGATGGGCTAGCAACCTGTCACCACAATATATATCACGTTTGACCATCTGGTTACCCTCAAGTTGCTAAACGTGGCACTGAATTTTTGAATTCATGTGCTCTGCCTACCCCTCTTGGGAATACAGGCGTGAGAATATGTATGTATGTATGTAATTAGGTAGCTATGGATTTAACTTGTAAGTATGTACTCCAACGATACCGCTGCCAAAAACGGAAACAGTACGGAATCGCAGTGATTTGATACGTGTGTGACATTTTTAACTTCTACCTATCTCTATCGCTCTCTTTCGCGATATGATATAGCGGTACCCGAACCTGAACGAACGTACTGACAACCAAGCTGCCGTAGCAGAGCTACGGCGTAGAACCAAAGACGCTACGCCGTAGGTCGTAGCGAATATCGAGATCTTAAGAGGATAGGAGTCGCGCCACTTCTCCATACAAACGTAGTCCCCTGTTTTCCCCGTGAATAGTGACATTAGAGCAAAATTTTTGTTTTCATTAAATTTGTATCTGTTGTGGTTATGCCCCTACGATTTGCTTTTATCGATTTTACAATTTTTTTATTTTTTTTATTTACAATATCGATAAAAGCAAATCGTAGGGGCATAGCCACAACAGATACAAATATAATGTAAAAAAATTTTTGCTCTACTGTCATTATTCACGGAGAAAACAGGGGACTACGTGTGTATGGAGAAGTGGTGCGACTCCTATCCTCTTAATACTTATGCTCAAGTATGAAAGTTCACCTGTGTGGACTCGAGACTGTATGGAGCCACCTCTCCATTTCTTCCGTGGATGTGGGAAGGGGCGACTAAGGAAATAGGTCACTTTTATACCTCTTCCATCTATTGTTCCATTGTGAAACTGTCATGGTTTTGTCTATGTCACGTTTCGTGTGCTCTGCTTACCGCATTTGGGAACACAGGCGTGATTGTATGTGTTATCACGCGTATAGTGAAGTGTGTTGCTGTTCGTACAAGAGATTAATCGGGCACTTTTTGAATTCATGTGCTCTGCCTACCCTTCTTGGGAATACAGGCGTGAGAATATGTATGTATGTATGTATTAATCGGGCTTTTTGTAATTATTCATTATTATAAAAAAACCCGTGTGGTGCCGGGTTAGAATAGCACCTCCCCCTTTCTTCCCGTGGGTGTCGTAAGAGTCAACTCTGGGAAAAGGTTAGTGTATTGTGGGCGATGGGCTAGCAACCTGTCACTGCAATAACACGTTTACCATCATGGTTACCCTGAAACTGCTAAACGTGGCACAGAATTTTTGAATTCATGTGCTCTGCCTACCCCTCTTTAGGATAAAGGCGTGAGAATATGTATGTATTTATGTTAAAAAAAATCGACATTCGCGATCCTATTCTACCGTAGATATGTTCGTTACAATCAAAGATAATATAACTTTCTGTCGGTAAAAAAATTGGTTTATGGTTTCGGAGATAACGTTCTGCAGACAAACAAAGTTCACCTCTTCATACCTATCTAATTTTACGACTATTTTCAAGTTTACAACTTCGACCGTTCAGATTTCAGTACATTGTTCTCTTAATACGCGCACCAAAGCGTCCCGACGATATATTTTATATCGACACGACATAAAACCGTGGGAACGCGATAAAACGCCCGTAAAACTGACACGTGCTCATGCCGATAGATAAAGGCGGTCGATAAAACTGCCATCACACTGCACCGCGTTTAGCGCGCGACAAAGTTAGTCGCGGACGATATACGATTGTGGGTGCTATAATGCTATAAATCGAAACCATAAACGGTCTGACTGTACTTTTAGAGGTCCTAAAACTATCTATGAATACTATCTATAAACTTTCATCTCTCGTCTGATTTAGATATGTACCTAAGAATATGTGCTATGCATATATTTTTGTATTATTTTTTTAATCGGCGTAGTTTGTAGTCATTGAAACAAAACCGTTTGGTACAGTCAGCTGCAGAGAAAGGTAACCCCCCACCCGTACAATGTTTCATTACAAGGGGGTTACTTTGCTCTGCAGCTGTCCGTACATCTCAACTTAAAACTATTTTTTTTTAATGTTCATGGGTTTTTCTATGTAACGTTTCGTGTGTTCTGCCTACCCCATTTGGTGTGATGCGAAGCGAAAGAGACGCGAATGCAGTTTTTTTTTTCAGTTTTTGCATACTAGAGGCTGGCAACCACCGCAAAGAAACCGCATGTTTGAAATGCAAAAGCATCGAAATCGATACATCCGTTTGGCACCTCTCATGCCTCAGTCTGACAGACAAACACACACAGACATCAATCGCAAACTTACTCATCTATTATTATTACGAACAATGTACTTACCTGCCAACTCAAAACCTAAAAATATGCCAGAAGTGGCCACGAAACGTGAAATAGTCATTGTCTTGTCTATGTAAAGTTTCGCGTGCTCTGCCTACCCCATTTGGGAATACAGGCGTGATGTATGTATGTATACAATTTCATTTAAAGTAATGTTAAAATCGGAACTGATTTCGTTCCATAACGTGCCAAGGCCTTCTGTCCCCTTAGCCACGACAGGGCGCGAGTAGAGATACGCGCGAGATAGACTATACCTGTCACTGTCTAACTAGAGACGTCAGAAAGTGACGGGTAGACTATCCCGTGCGCGACGCGACTAAAACGTGTTGGCGTGCTAAGCCTCCCGAGCCTAAATACCTAGGTACATTATGGACCCCGTACATGGGGTGGGAAAGGCCCTATTGAGTGAAAAGTGAGCTTTATAATTCACGGAAATTCGTTTAGTCTGAGTCTCGCGGACCGCAGCCGCCGTAAATACGAGACCAAATTAATTTTCATGATAAATTTTCGGCCTACGGCGGCGCCCGAGTTGTGAGCGACAGCGATTTTAAAATTACAATTATCAACGAACCGGGATTGTTGAGCCACTTGCCACTGTTCGCAATTTAGACGTGTAATCAATGACTGATGTGACCGACTAGATGTCAGCTTTTGGATTAGTATTACACGACCAAGTTACAAACATAGGTAAGTGGCTCAATAATCCCTGTTCGCGATGGTACGCGCGTATATCATGCCTGTGGTCCCAAACGGGGTAGGGAGAGAACGCGAATCGGTACATAGTTAAAATCGTGACTGTTTGACGTTTCATAGCCACGTTTAGCATTATTTTAAGTTGAAACTTTGATGAAAGATGTATGATAGTGACAGGTTTCTAGCCTGTCGTAGCCCAGACTACTTTGAAAACCCCTGACTTAATGACAATTGGCACAAAAGGTTTAGGTTGGCTTCACAGCTGTCCGGGAGACCCGTACGGGCTGTTGCTACGGCCGCCCGAACTAGCTAGAGCATCATTTCACAGTGGTGCGCACGAGACCGAGTCACTGTAAAGCGATGCTCTAGTTCCTCATTTGTGCTCCCGCTCCGGGCGGCCGTAGCAACAGCCCGTACGGGTCTCCCGGACAGCTGTGAACCCAGCCTTAACATTTCTGATGTAGTTTTCATCCCAAAAACCGCGATCTCTCTCAACTCGGCCCCGCCCCACATCTGGCTATATTCGCCGGGGGGAAATAATGAAATATAATTCCAAAGTGAAGGGACTTGATTAAACATTAATATTTCTCACTGCATCCTCGTCCCGCGAGCCATTTTGATATTTTTGTAACGAACTAAGTTTTCGCGTTTCAATTACTTTCTTCTGGAAGTCGGGGTTGATTCAGTGTCTTGCTTACAGCTAAGTGTAACAGCTAGGTGTAACAGCTAGGCGTGACGGCTAGGTGTAACAACTAAGTGTAATAGCTAGGAATGTCGATGTGGCAGTCGTTTTATAGCTTACTAGCTGTTGGCTCCTATATGGTTTAGCTATGTTTTAACGCTAACAGGAGCTATAACTCTTTCCAGGATAAATTAAACTATGTTTTTTTTCCAAATGATATAAAAAGAGATAAAACCAAGCCTACTTCATATTTCGCAACCACGTCTAACCGTATGTTAGGTTTAAGAAAATAACAGGTTGCTAGCCTGTCGCCTAAAGCATACCTAAATCCTTTGTCGCTTCCTACGACATCTATCCAAACTTTAAACACGATTGTTGTAACGATTTTTCATGACAAGGTAACATACAAAAAGTCACAGTGACAGATCCAATTTTCATGGTTATTATTATCAGTGTTAACATTTTCCCGTTTAATTTTATTGACATTTGTAGTTTCGAATTTCTATTTCTTGTGTATTTGTTATTTCACTATCCATTCCTGAATTACTTAATCTGACACTCCGAGGAATACGTAATTTTCCGAACGGAAGCCATAAATCTCTTCATGTTTATTTGCTTGCCTGTGCCTACTCTGTCCATACGTATTCCGTGCGCTCCACTAAACACACATACACATATATTATAATATGTCACGCCTGTATTCCCAAATGGGGTAGGCAGAGCACGCAAAACGCTACATAGACAAAGCTTGATTATTTCTCGTTCCGTGGTCAATATTTTTTTAGGGTCTGAATTTGTAGGTATAATAGTGACAGGTTGCTAGCCTGTCGCCTGAAATATACCTCAACCTGTTTCCTTAGCCGCCTCTTACGACATCCACGGAAGAAATGGAGAGGTGTTATTTTATCCCGACACCACACGGAAACACACAATTTGCTATAAAAAGGTATGGTACTCTAATTATTTCTAGACGTGTTCTTAGCCTGCGTGGTGTCGTGATAGAATAGCACCTCTCCATTTCTTCCGTGGATGTCGTAAGAGGCGACTAAGGAAACAGGTTGGGGTATGTATGTTTTGGGCGACAGGCTAGCAACCTGTCACTATTATAATTATTATACCTCTTCCATATATTTCCTAAACCTAAAATTATGCTAGAAGTGGCTGCGAGGCGTGTTATAGGCTTTGTTCTGTCTATGTCACGTTTGGTGCTCTGCTGCTGTGTGAACACAGGCGTTATTGTATGTATGTATGTATGTATGTGTTCAACGCCATGTTTTTAATACATTAACTATGTGTCATTGGACAAGTTTTAATTGGATCCAGTCCCCGGGGTGGTGATGGATAAAAAAGCGACCAACGGATTAAAATCTAAAAGCAATTTACGTTTTGCCACGTACATCGGGTAGCTTCGCTTAGTTAACCCCTTGCAGTTTAAGGGGGTAAATGGGGGTGGACTAATTGGTCCCTATGAGCAACAGGACAGGCGATATGCCATGGGTCATGGGTGAAACTTTTCAGTATCACTGCTAGACCTAAATATTTGTGTGGAAAAGTACATACATACATACATATTCGCACGCCTGTATTCCCAAGAGGGGTAGGCAGAGCACATGAATTCAAAACCAGTGCCACGTTTAGCAAATTCAGGGTAACCAGATGGTTAAACGTGACATTGCAGTGACAGGTTGCTAGCCCATCGCCCACAATACACTAACCCTTTCCCAGAGTCGACTCTTACGACACCCACGGAAAGAAAGGGGGAGGTGCTATTCTAACCCGGCACCACACGGGGTGGAAAAGTAATTGGTATAAAAAAGTGTCCACCTAAGCTATGTTCGGTTTTGATAATTCAAGCGAAACGAAAAATTACATACATACATAGATACATACATCGTGCCAAATGGAGGCAGAGCATACGAAAAGCTATGTAGACAAAACCATGACTATTTCACGTCATTCGTTCTAAGTTGTGAAACTTTGTAGCTGGTCACCCCAAAATCTTTGTGTGGTAAAATCATCGCCACATAAAAGTATCTTACTACTATACTATTTTGGTTAACTTTCGATACTTTTGTAGGTAATGAGGGCTCGTCGCACATATTTGATAATTTTCGCCGTACAAAAAATTGGTGTACCTATATAAAAACTTTTACCGTTGAATAAATAAAAATATATCTACGACGGTGTATAACTACAGAAGGGTATAATGACATTTGGTTGAATCCCGTAAAGAAGTTATGTAACTTTTTATATGTTTGCGTGTTGTCATCAAATATTAATTTGAACATTGTCTCCACCCCTCCACCAATGGATGACCGTACCGACTTGCGTTAATAATTTATGTATACATAGTATATAAAGAAGCTCCAACTATGTCATTACACCAACTTTTTATTGTTAAACGTCTTTTCCAAAATACCCCAATGAAGTTATTATCTCCCCTTATGAATAAAAAAAGACTATCGAAATATTACATTTTCACTGACGCTTTATTACGAATTTTTCTTTATTCGGTTCAACATGAACTAAACGTCGTATTTGAATGGGGTAACAAATTAAATTACACCTTAAGCCATAACTCACAGGGTATAAATGTGAAGGGCGTGAGTATTGTGATACGGCCTTCGGGAAACTAGTTTCACAAATAATCCTACGCAAGTGTAACGTATTACCAGTAAATTATTCTGGGAATCACTTCCTCGTCGCGGAGGCCACGCCCCGTTAATAATAAACTCGGAACACCCTCTGTATTAAGTAACATGCTACACACTGTATACAGCGGTCCTCAACCTGTATTCCAAGGAATTATATTTGCATTTTCCGCGATTGCTATGAATGCGTGATAAGGACGGCACTACTTGGTCCTGGACGTCTTGCGGTACATAATTTATGTATTAACCAACAAAGTTACACTGACTATCATTTTCTAACTTCTCGTTACTCTCTTCACTCCGTGCTAGACATATATTATACGACGCGAAATATGACGATGTCAAACATCGTATTTGACTTAATAGCAAATAGAAAAACTGTGAAGTAGTTATAGTTTTGTCTATGTAACGTGTCGTGTGTTCTCTGTCTACTCTGACTACCCGCAGGGAATAAAGCGTGACGTTTCTGTATGTTTATGTATGTATGAGTATGTTTTATGTATGTGTTTTTACATAAGTCAACATTAACTGTAACTTTACATCATTTTAATTATAATCCCATGATTTTTACGATGGTTTATGTCGAAACCTTAAGATATTTCCCAAAAACTTTAATTAATCCTTGATAGATTGAGAACCACTGTATACAGAATCCACAGTTCTAGGAGCGTGTAAACTGAGCTGCTGGAAGCGCTGATCTAGTATTCATTGGGTTCGAGTTGGGCCGAGGTCTGTTTGAGAGCAATTCTATCCAGAATTAGAACGAACATAATTCGCGCAAACTGACAATACATACATATATATTCTCATGCCTGTCTTCCCAAGAGGGGTAGGCAGAGCACATGAATTCAAAAATCCAGTGCCACGTTAGCAAATTCAGGTAAACAGATGGTTAAAACTGGCCGTATTCAAATGCAAAGTTAATTTCGGGTTTATATTTAAAAGATAAAATAATTCCCGTGTGGTGTTTTGTTTAGAACAATACCTCTTCATTTCTTCCGTGGATGTCGTAGGAGGCGACTAAGGAAATAGGTTAAGGTATATATATTAGGCGGCAAAACCTGTAAAACATAAAATAAATGCTAGAAGTAGCCACGAGACGTGGAATAGTCATGGTTTTGTCTGTGTAGCTTTTCGTGTGCTCTGCCTTCCCCATTTGGGTATACAGGCTTTATGTATGTATATAAAATTATTTATGTACATCAACGCAATAAGCAAATGGCCTACAGTAAGAATCCTATTTTTTTTTCTTCCATTATATTCAAATTTCGAACATCGTAAAACAGAAGAGATGATAATTTAGAGAAAAAAACGAATGATTTCAAATTTCGAACACGAGTTCGACGCGGCTGCCTCGAACCTGTGACGCCGATGCGCAATTGTTTGTTGAATTAAAATATTGCCGCTAGTTTATCTGTAACAGTAATCTGTGCATTAGCAACTTCAATAATCAAATGGGTGGTTCAAATGTTCATTGCATTTCTCAACATCATTTCTCATCAACAAAATCAGTTTCCAAGAAAATAAATCCAATTTCAATTATAAGTAAAACACTGCACTTTTCCACGTCGCTCATTATTCATTATTTATTCATTACACATGTGATTAAATGATTGAATACATCATGCGTTACCAAGAAGTCCTTTATTTTATGCTGCATAATATATAATTAGCAGCTATTATACGACCGCCGGAGCACCTGCTAACGAGGCTGTATAGAGGCGACCACAGACTTATATCGAAATAGATACCGCGAGGTCCTGCATTTATATGAAAACCAAGCGTGCCACTTTTTCTCTACCTACTGTAACGTCACATGAGCGCTTTAGTGATGGGAATTGACAGTCCGAGTGAAACCGATTCAAAGGTGACACCGCCTTATTCAAGTTTTCTTGTCTCTAGGCAGTGAAACTTAACCTAAATGGGACAAAACTAAATGAAATCGCGTCAAAGGGAGAGCATTGCTCTCCCTTTTGGCACGCGAAGTACATTCACTTGCGTCATCTATTTCGATGTAAGTCTGTGGAGGCGACACTCGATACTTCGCGTAATTGGAAGCTTTTGGCGCGCTAATAAAGCTTGTTAAACACTAGTGGATTTTGGAAACTGCTATACATATACTTCTTTGTACCTACTTAATTTCTTTAGAAACAACAACCACGCCTGTGCTCCCTAATAAGGTAGGCAGAGCACACGTGACATAAAGAAAACCATGATGTTGATTATTTTACGCTTCGCAGCTACTTTTAGCTTCATTTTAGGTTTGAAATGAAGTGGAATAGGTATAGACAGGTTGCTAGCCTGACGCCTAAAGCATACCTAAACCTATGTCCTTAGTCGCCTTTTACGACATCCACGGAAGATCTGGAGAGAAATTAACCCTGATTTTACGAGTTTTTTGCTAATTATGTACAAGATAACATTTATATGTAGGATATGCAAAGAAAGACTCAAATGGTGACAATACGGAATGCCACAAACAATTTCTCATCGACGTCTGAGACTCGCACAGCTGGCTCTCGTGTTCGAAATTTGAAATATATATTTATTTCTTTAAATCATCGTTTTAAGTGGTTCGTTTATGGAATGTATTTTACATCGATACGATTTGTATTTTAAAATTTAAACATTATAATAATACTACCAAAGGACACAGCTTTCTAGTTCCCGTAGGCCATTTGCCTATTACGTATGAACATTTTAGTAAAAAAAAAAACTAAAGTTATATCTCGTAACCGCTCTTAGTACAATTTTAGGTCTAAAATTGATGAAAGAGGCATAATAGTGCCAGGTTGCTGGCTTATCCTGGATAAATGGAGTCGGGCTATTCTAAACCCGGCACCAAACGGGGAAACCACTAAAATGTATGACCTGTTTCTTAGGGTGTAGTTTCCGAGTTACTAACGGCTGTCTGTCTGTTTCAGGAGGGCACACCTCAGAACGTGCCTGGAAAAGCTCAAGGACATGGTGCCCTTAGGTCCCGAGGCTTCACGACACACAACCCTAGGATTACTAACTAAAGCCAAAAGATTTATAAAGGTAAGTGACTAATTATAATTAACTACAGTAGAACCTGTTTAAGACGATCACGTTTAATACGATTTCTCGCTTAATACGCCACTTTACGCCAGTCCCTACAACTTGAGACATAGTTTCATACATTTTTTAACGCTTAATACGATCTGCCATCCCGTTTAATACGCGGGAGCCCGAGCCGAGATGCTCGTATTTCGAGGCATTTGCCCCCTTCAGCGGGGTCTTCTCGCTCCCGAGTGGGCCCTCAGGCCTCGTTGGTCGTCTTCTGTGCTACGTCAGACTTCTGGTCCTCCATTCAGTGACGTCGCAACCCGGTTTTAAAAGGCGTAAGGCCGGCGGTGTTCCAGTGGGCCCTCCTGAGCCGGCTAGTCACTCCAGACGTGCAGAGTGGCTAGCCGTTCCAAGAGAAATGCCACTGGGTTCACTGGGCTGTAGGTGCGGGCTGACCTCGGCGGAGGCTGCCATCTTGGCTTTTTTGCCTCCGCGCTTACGCCTTCTCTATTGACTGGAACAGCTCCTATCGTTGGCTTGGCATGAGGAGTATATATACCAAAATTAAAACATGTAGTATGTTTTATTTTCCCTTTCCCGCATAATACGCTTTCTCGCTTAAGACGCGTTTTTGTTAGGGTCCCTGAGAAATCGTCTTAAGCGGGTTCTACTGTAGCTGTACCCGCGACTCAAATTTTCCCCGTTCTTTCCACATTTTGCAGTGTTTCTTCGCTCCTATTGGTTGCAGTATGATGTTATATACCCTAAAGCCTTCCTCGATAAACGTTCTATCCAACACAAAAATATTTTTTCAATTCAGACCAGTGGTTCCTGAGATTAGCGCGTTCAAACAAACAAACTCTTCCGCTTTATAAAATTATATACTAGCTGTGCCCGCGACTCCGTTCGCGTGAAAAAGTGACTGAATTTCCCCGTTATTTCCCACATGTTTCAATGTTTCTTCAGTCCTATTTATCGCAGCGTGATCCTGAGATTGACTCGTAGTGATGTAAAATGGTCACACTCGTGATTATGAGATTAGCGCTACATAATTCGGGCTTCGTAACCCATTATCGGGAGCAACGCGCCGTGGCGGCAGCGGTTAGACGAGCACTGCGCAAAGATGTAGCACAACCTTAAAGTCGCCCGGTTTAAGATCGCTCGGTGAAACTAGTGGGGATAATGGGGCAACGGAGGCAGCGCGGGGAGGTGAAGTGCGGCTGATCTACCAATAACGTGTCGCCGTACGCCCCCCTCGCTCCCCGGATACCGAAGAGACCTAAAAATCGATTAAATAATAAATAATAATAAATTTATTTCATAAGTCATAAACATCAGTAATACACAAAGAGAGTATCTGGCAGACCCCGAACTAGGCGGAGCCTGTACCTATCTTGGGACCTAGGAGTGCACTAAACAAGACCAAGTTTACACAAAAGAGATTAGTACTTAGACGTTAGATACTTATAATTTAAGTAACTAGAAAAATATAATGAAAAAATAAAACGAAACAAAAAATGAAACAAAACTTAGATCCAAAACGTAAAGAATTACAATTCAAAGTGTACTACACATTTTCAAAGGTAAGCAGCATATAAATCGATTACTGCGCATACCCCTTCTACTTTTGCCAAACGATCTTAACTCACCGCACGACCTGTATCATCCTTTTCTCTAAGCAGTTCAGGCTATTTTCGACACAGAAAGAAATAGAAGAAATATAAGAATTATGCAATTCATATGTCATAAAAATAATTTAAATTTGCGCGCGCGCACACGTACGGTCAAGGACTTTAATTCAGGAGCCACCATAGAACCTTTTCAAAGAAAAAGTAGTTACGATTTCCCTTGACTATTAATAGGATGTCACTGCGACGTTTCCTGTGAATCGATCCCTTGGTGGCTCATGAATTAAAGTCCTTGACTGTACACAGTAAGATTGACAGAGAGAGAGAGAGAGAGAGAGAAAAAACCTCAAACTCATAACTCTCTTTCTGCGTCGGTTCAAATGCAATCGCGCCTCCCCGGTGTCAGTGGCGCCCTCTCTCGATAAACAAAAGGGCGCCAAAGGGTTCCCGCGTCCGGTCGCCGCTTCCGGGCCCCCACTTCCGCTCGGGGTTGCCCGCTTTGTGCACTCGAAAGTCCCCAAAAGTCCCAACTCACATTTTCGAGCCGCACCATTTTAGACCTTGATTTGTCTGGATAGAGTGGGTTTTGGAATGGATTGTTGGGATTGTCTGGAACTGTATCGCTGTAAACTGAAGTTGGGCTGTTAGCACAAAGAGAGTACAGTGTAATTGGCTGTAACTTGACGTCTAAAGGAGTTGAAATGCGCTTTTTTAAGTTGAACGGAATTTAAGATTTCGGACTCGCTCTTGATTTTATGGTGAGTTTTTTGTCGGGAAATGATTTTACCCATCAAGTAACCTATATTAATTTAAAATTATATTTCACATTACATTCAGTCGCTTTTACCCAATTTTTTTCACATTTATATCACGATTGTATTCCCAATTAGGTAGGCAGAGCACACAAAACGCTACATAGACAAAACCATGACTATTTCACGCTTCATGGCTTCTTGTAGCATATTTTAAGGTTTTCAGTGGGCAGGTATATTAGTCTCTAGGCCTAAAATATACCTTACTTAATAGTGTCGTGATAAAATAATACCTGACCGTTTCTTCCGTAGATATTGTAAGAGATGACTAAGGAAACAGGTCTAGGTGCGCTTTAGGCGACGGGTTAGCAACCTGTCATTATCATACCTCTATCTGTTTTCCAACTTAAAACTATGCTAGAAGTGACTGCGACGCATTATACATTACTAGCTTTTGCCCGCGGCTCCGCTCGTGTTAAATTCGGGGTATCACAGAAGAGATAGCACGCATACCAATTTATAGCTTTCTACATTGAAAACTTCCACCCCTCATTTTAGGAAAATGGGGGTTTTGAAGAGACAAAAAGTAGCCTATGTCACTCTCCATGCCCTAAACTATCTCTACCTAAAAAATCACGTCAATCCATCATTCCGTTTAGCCGTGAAAGACGGACAAACAAACAAACAAACAAACAAACAAACAAACAAACAGACAGACACACTTTCTCATTTATAAATATATTGGTACGGATGTAATTGAAATAAGTGTCGGTTCTCCGATTTCTGTATGAACCACAGATACCCAAATAACAACACTTATCACTCTAAGCAGCATCCTACAATGCTGCTCAAAACCCTGCTCTCTCGTCCGGAGTGTCCGGCGATGCCGCGTCCGGCCGTCCGGCTCCCCGCCGGACGTCGTAGCTCACACGATTATGAACGTTCAATGACGACGGAACCGTGTTTTGTTTACGGTACGGCGTGAATTCGGAAGCTGACCGTACATTCAGCCTCTGTTGAAGAACACACTTAATGTGATGGTGATAGAGGCGTGTATGCTTTGATGGATGCTGTGTTGCTGGTTGTACTGGTTTTGTTAAAGTGGACTTTGGGTTAAGGGGCGTAAGGTTTTGTTTTAGGAATGGCTTATATGTCCTTTTTGAAGGTACGGTCAACTGGCAGAGATAGATTGGGTTTGTTGTACATTTATCTTTTGTATCTTTGGGTTCGTGCTCACTATTACGACTGTTATGAGTTGTCGTTTGTTTAAATTCGTAGGTGTCGCTTTTCAATTTGGAAATAGCGTTTCGTTTAGAATTACACCTGCCCATTTCTATCGTGGATGTTGTATGAGGCGACAATGATATAGGTGTTAAGGCATATTTTAGGCCAATGACTAGCAACCTGGCACTGTAGTACCTCTAAACTTAAGCCCTAAAAAATACCCTAGAAGTGGCCACGAAACGTGAAATAGTCATCGTTTTGTCTATGTACCGTTTTGTGTGCTCTGCCTACCCCTATTGGAAATAGAGGCGTGATGTTATGTATGTATTATTTACTTTATTTATTCATTGTTAATAGCTCTGTTATGGTCTATTGTGCAAGCTAGCCAACAATGGGAGCAGCCACGCTTGGGTCCTCCGATGCCGAACGTTTCACGCTCTGCTTTGAACACAATCAAATTCAATTAATGTCGAACGATAGCCCGAGGGCTGGACTGCGAAACAAATACAAGTGTCGCTCGAACTGTCACTAATTTGTTAACAATTTTGTGATTAAGTTCGCGCTGTGATGATCGTTGTTCGCTTGTTTTAATTTAAGGCTGTATAAATAACATCTGACTATTTTTTTCCATATCGTAAGAGGCGACTGAAGAAATAATAGGTTTAGCTATGGTTTAGGCGACAGACTAGCAACCTGTCACTGTTGTAACGCTTTTATATAACTTTAGAGCTTTTGTCCAATGTCCATTGATGACCATTTTTGTCTATTTAACGTTTTCTGTGCCCTGCCTACCCCAATCGGGAATACAAGAGTGAAGTTTATGTATGTATGTAATCTAAAATGTTTATGTGAACAAGTGTGTTGTTGACAAACAAATTCTGTTTTAGATCTTACCTAGAAAGATTATACTCGGTTTCTTTCAAATGTTTACTTAAAGCAGGCAAAAAATATCACGTAATTCAGGAGCATGTTTATTTGTAAAAAAATATGTTTTTTTTTCATATAAAGTTGTGCGCCTCTTACGTGCTCAAAGAGCAATGATAATATTTGTTTTCCTCAAAACAAGCTACGTCGTATAATTTAATATGTTTATCTGCAAACATTATTTGCAACGGAGCCTAAAAAAACATGAATTTAAAAATTATTCCGCCCTTCAATATGTCTTTGAAAAAAAAAACATATTTTCGTAAAAGGTATAAAACGCCCTAATTACCTCGACTATTTTTTGTAGTGGGATAAAAAATCTTACTAACTGGCGTGATTTATCTGTATGTATGTAGAATAATACCTCTCCATTTCTTCCGTGGATGTCTTAAGAGGCGACGAAGGACATAGGTTTAGGCATGCTTTAGGCTACAGGCTACCAACCTGTCACTATTATACTACCTTTTCCATCTGTTTGAAACCTAAAATGCTAGAAGTGGCTGCATAGCGTGAAATAGTCATAATCATGGTTTTGTTAATGTTACGTTTCGTGTCCTCAAAGTTCAAAGTTATTCATTCATAAAATGTATGATACATTATGGTGTTAAACAATAATCACTCTACCCCGTTTGAGAACATAGGCGTGATTTGTATGTAGGTATGTATGTATGTATTCCGTCGGTGTATGTAGTTGCCACGGGGCAGCGATAACTGAATTCTATGCAGGCTGTGGACAGCAACCGGTTTATAATTATAATTGACATGACGTAATTGAAATCGCGCCAGCCCCAGCGCCGTAATAATTAAATTTTAAGGGGCTTTAGTAATTAAGTAATTATTATATTAAGCTGTGCCTCGTGTGGAGGCCATTCTATTTATAAATCGCACTAACTTCTGTACCTACCTGTCACTTTAACACATAAATGACACAACCTATAGAGTACTAATGTCATTGAATTTGTTCGAAGACGATTCCGCCAAAGCATGGCGGCGTTCGCTGTGCTCTTATTGGCCGGCCCAATATCACGCGTAACGCAATGGCTTTTTCCTCTATGGTTATTGGCTCTTTACAGTTTCTGTGACAGTTTGTAAGTTGAAATAAACTGACGGTTGTTGCCATCATTGTTTGTCTAGTTGGTCTGTCCTCTATGCTTTAACACGACAGAGCGCGAGTAGAGATACGCGCGACATAGACTATGCCGGTCACTGTCTAAGACTAGCCTAACTAGAGACGTCACACAGTGTTGCGGCGGTAGGAAAAAAACGAGAAAAAAAAATGTAGGTAGATCAAATACAAACATTATTTATTGAAGTTATGTTAATAATGTATCATATTATGCCAAAAACGAGGGTACTTTCTCACAGAAACATTGCTAAAACACTTGTCAAAGTTTAACAATTTATTTCTGAGACGTTTAAGTGATTTCGAGTTGGGTGTTTCAAACTACGATTTTCGGATACAAACTATACTATTATTAAAATTGCAACATGGATTCTGTAGACCAAGGTATTGTCTTGTAAAAACGTTTTATCTAATTGAAATATTACAAACATTTTATAAAATACGGAATATTTAAATGCACAGCTAAAATACAGGTGGAAATTTTTCTTCTATAGACCTTTAAGTATAATATTCCACTTCGTGCCGCCATAAAATGTTAGTGACAGTGAAGTATTGACCTTATATTACTGGAATATAAAACGCAAAGTTGCAACTTTTTGCAAACTTTAACTGTAATAATAATTGTTTACCGCAGGGCATATTGTTGAAGGAGCTTGTAGCGGTTATATTTCGAAATCCATCGAAAACTTTGGACAGAAAATGCACAAATTTATTAGAATTTGTAAAACAGAAGCTAAATTACCCGCCAAAATAGCAAAATTAGGTAAAAGGAAAGGTTTCGACTTCCGTCCATTTTCCGTTTGTCCGTCTGTCTACAGGTTGTATCTCACGAACCGTGAAAGCTAGAGAGTTGAAATTTTCACAGATGATGTATTTCTGTTGCCGCTATAACAACAAATACTAAAATAATAATAATAATAATAATTAAGGGGGGCTCCCATAGAAAAAACGTGTTTTTTTTGCTGTTTTGGGTCTATTTAAATAACTGTAACAGGTAAATACTTGATATGGTCACATAATATTTAATTAAATATTTACTTTAAAAGAAAGTAATTAAATTAAAATAAAATTAGTATTTAAGGGGGGCTCCCATACAAAAAAAAACAGATTTTTTTCTGTTGTTTTGTCCGACTCGCACTTGGCCGGTTTTTTTATGTATAATTCTTCATTCTGTACTATATAAAGATAATTAGTCAACAATAAACCTTAAAAATAATTTCGTCCCCTACCTACTATGGAGCCGCAACACTGTGCGTCAGAAAGTGACAGGTAGATTATCCCGCGCGCGACGCGACTAGAGCGTGTTGCCGTGCTAAGGCTGGTGTCTTGTAGGTACAAGTATAGAGAATGCCACTTGTGCCATTCTACAGGCGAAGATGGAAAAGTTATAGAACATTTCGGGTAATATTCACAAGAATTATATTTTCTGTCTGTGTGTTAGTCACGCTGAAACTCGAGAACGATGACGATGACTGATTTAGTTGATTTTGGTTTTGAAATGTTTGTTGTAGTCCAGGGAAGGTTTGAACCGTGAGAAAATTTGTAAACCTCGCGAAAAAAAATTTTTTCATCGCCATATAAAATTGTGATAGGTTTCCGATGTTTTTTTATTACTTTACTTGATTATCGGCTATATGTATGTCGCGATTAAAAATATATGGCGGCACGAATTACGCAGTACATACATACATACATCACGCATGTATTCCCTAATGGGGTAGGCAGAGCACACGAAACGCTACATAGACAAAACCATTACTATTTCTCGTTTCATGGCCACTAAATACTAGCAATTTTTTTGAGGTTTTGAGTTGGGAGGTATAATGGTGACAGGTTGCTAGCCTGTCGCCTCTTACGACATCCACGGTAGAAATGGTGAGGTGTTATTCTAAACCCAACTCCAAAATGATGAAGTTACGCGGACATCAGAAACCGGGAGGAGTACAGAGAAACGTTTCTATAGAGAAATGATCGCTAATGTTTTTTCTTAATTGAGGTCTCTACGAGCGACTTTATCTCGCCCCGGGAGGCGAGTCGCCAAGTCAGGGTCATTAACCCGCTCCCCTGGGCTCCAAGCGAGATCTTTATCGCCCAAGTTGAGCGCTTGCGCCTGCGAGAGTTGCGAGACGAGAAAAAAGTGAGGAACTTTAGTTACTCAAATCGGTGTAACTCCGACGCGAGAAGGGTTTTGGGTTCGGGTTTAATGGCTGTCTGGTTGTCTGTTTGTGAGTCTTCAACGGTAGCTGCATGTATTCCCAAATGTGGTAGGCAGAGCTCATGAAACGCTACGTAGATAAAATCATGGCTATTTTACGAATCGCGGCCACTTCTAACTTTTTTTGTTTGTTTTGAGTTCGCCAATATAATAGTTACAGGTTGCTAGCCTGACGTGCGTGTTTTATGTATGTACAGTCAAGGAATTTGAATGTTTATCAGGTTGACCGCTTTCATAATTTGTTCGTATTATGGGACAAACTTCACCATGAAGTTCAATATTGAGTATTTATGTCATGCAACTGCCTGAAAACAGTAATCAGGCCACTTTTAGAAGTACCTACTCGTATCTCAACCTGCTAAACATCCAATTTCCCTGACTGTATCATACAGCTAGTAGAAGTAACTGACTAACGCACATTCAACGTTTATCATTTTTCTCCAACATTATATTTTTTACACGTTAATACATTTGTCCGCGCCAAATACAGCTTTTATTTTTAATTTTGCTGCTGTCTGAAAGTACAATAGCTTCCGTGAATTCGAATAACCATTTCAAATACTAAATACATTGTTAGTATGCTTTTTTAAAACAGATTGTTGCGGGACATGGTCGTATAATTGCAGGCAATCATTTAGATGTATATCTTCATTTAAATTAAAACGGTGCTTGTAGCAGTGGACATACGAATAGCATTGGTATTCTATAGATACATAGGTAAATACAAAAGCTAATAATAATGGTTTGCAAAGAATCGTCAAGTATACAGAGTGACCGGATATTGACCGAAAGTATTTAAACCAGTGGTTGGGAATAGGCGTCTTACAGACAACACTTGTACGAAAATTCGGCCTTATTTTCGGCCAACATTTTCTTTGTTTTAAACTTTCGTGATTATCACTCATATTTATAATGACGCGGTACTTAATCATTATCACGTATGATTTTGATTACCTCCACGTTTTGTCTGCGTTCCTACAACAGTGGTTACAAGTAGAGACCACTCTAAGACTAGTCTGAAGAGTCTACTCGTGACCACGGTCGCTGTAACGCGGCCGAAACGTCAAGGTAATTAAAATCAAACGAGATTAAGTCCCGCGTCATTTTCTATTAACATTTTCCCCTTCGCCCTTAGCTCCAAAATGTTCGCACTACCCTTGCCAATTAAAAATACTTTTCAAAGCGGGTCTCGCCCGGAAATCGAATCCTGGGCCTCACAGTAGCAAGTCATCAATCACCAGCTATGGAATCGTTTTGACCCCGAAACTTGCCCGGGCGTGAGACGAATCAGCTACGGACATACATTACATACTATGTTTATCTTTGATCTTACACAACATCGCTCCTTTGCCAGAATAACGTTGTATTTCAGAATGAAGTAGGCGCATGCAACGGTTTTGTAGTTACTTTTAACTTAATTTTAAGTTAAACACAAATGGGAGAGGTATGATAGTGACAGGTTGCTAGCGGTTCTCTATTGGAAGGCATAAAGTTTTTTTGACTAATATTGTTTCGCATAACACCTTTCGCCGAAATTGTTTTTTGCATAATCATCATTACGCATATTTTTTTACGCATAACATTGAAAAGCATAAATACAGGAAGCATAATTGTCATCAAGACTAATGTCTAAAAGCATAAGCACAAATAGGCATAATAATCAAATGGCATCATATCAATATGCATAACAGTATGATGCCAAAAAATAGTAAAGTTTTGTATCAATGGCTCGTAGTAATATTATTGCTATTCATACCAATGCTATGCATACTTATGTATTATTTAGGAACTAAACCGATGTCAATGGTGGTCTGTTAACTATTCCGCGATGCTTAAGCGCTTCGCGCCTGGATTTCATAGTAACCTAACCTAACCTAATAATTTTTAAATTATGCATAGTGATATTTATACCAAATAATTATTAGTCCAAACAATAGTATGCGTAATGTGTATTCGGACTATTCGGCCAATACAAATTAGTCCTAATTAAATTATGCTATTAGCGTAGTATGCCAAAAAAGTATTAGGCCAAAGTATTATTATGCGAAAGTACTGTTATGCCAAATCAATTATGCGAAACAATATTAGTCTAAATAAAATTATACATTCCAAGGGGATCCCGTTGCTAGCCTGTCGCCTAAAGCATACCTAATCTAAAGATTTTTAGGTAATCCTGTAAGCAGTGGCACCCCAGTGGTTCGACCTGTGCCTCTCACGCAGAAGGTTACGGGTGCGAAACTCAGGGTTTCAGAATTTAAATCGATTTTCATATTTACCACGAGCCATACGATGGAGGAAAATGTGAGGAAATCTGCACACAGTGACGAAATATTTGAATGTTGGGTGTACAGTTTCCAGTCCGCACTAGGGCCGCCTGAGAACTAAAGCCCAAGCCCTCTCAAACTGGGAAAAGGCCTGTGCTCAGCAGTGGGATGGAGTTAAGCTGTATTATTGTAAACTATTATTATGTTAGGGCTAGTCCAAAACATTATTTTACCAGCTTATGGCGTTCCTATAGGAGTTGTACCATCGCTAACCGGGATTGTTGAGCCACTTGCCTATGTTTATAACTTGGTCGTGTAATACTAATCCAATAGCTAACATCTAGTCGGTCACATCGGTCATTGATTATACCTCTAAATTGCGAACAGTGGCAAGTGGCTCAATAAACCCGGTACGCGACTGTACCAACTTACAAAGTTGAACTATTCATATTATTTTTTTAAATGTCAGCGCATTGCTCGCTACTAAGCGTGCAAAGGATCTATTCGGCCCAGCGCACATTAACAAGCTTTTTGAGGTATTTCCCTGCGCTTATCTTACGCTAAGTTATTGTTTAGAGTAAAAACTTCATACACCGAGTCACGAGAACTAAACTCGATGAAAATACGACCTGCAATTTGACTGTGAATTTAGTTTATTATTTCACGTTTTTTGTTGTTTTAAACATGATAGTTGATAATGCTGACAAATAACTAGAAAAAATTAGGTACTACTCTCCGTCCATATCACGCTTGTATTCCCAAATCGGGTAGGCAGAGCTCACGAAACGCTACGTAAACAAAACCATGACTATTTCACGTTCGAGGCCTATCGCCTAAAAAGCTACTACTAGGTACGGTACGGTCGGCCAAGGAAGTGGTCTACCACTTTTGACAAAAGTTTCTGTGAAATCAAATTTATCACAAGGTTGACATTGTCACTGTCATAATATTATGGCGAGGGGAAATCGACCTTGTTGTTTCATGAGGTTCAAATGAATATCGATCTTGAGGGGGTAGACCAATTTCTTTGTCGACTGTACTTTACTTTATAATAATCAATTATGTAGCTAAGTTGCTGATAACTGGATGGTAAAGTCACCAGCATTAATATCTGCCACGACGGAGCGTGCAAAAATATCTGACACGTCCTACTGCCCCTAGTAATAGAGTCGTATCAGATGTTTTTGCAGCCTTATTGCATCAGATATTGGTGCTGGTGATTGTACGTGATTTTCTGTGCCCTACTTAACATTTATCCCGGATCTTTGTATTCGTTGTAAATCAGTCTAAGTGCAACCAACGACGCCACAAACACCGTCAAGCCTTTCAAAACAATCCTTCATCTTTCCAGAGAAAAATCGCGTATTTAACACAGGGCGTTAGAGGAAAAGTCTCTAGAACTCGCCTACAGAAATCTTTTGATCGCGCCGAACAAAACATCAAATACGTTGTTTTTTATATTAGATCAGCCGTGTTTATCTGAGCCACGGTTCGATGCATAAAGTTTGCGGGTAAAGGAACAAAGAAGGAAGCTGGAAGTAGGTTAAGTAAGTGTTTTTCCTTATTAAGCGGCGGTCGTACTGTCAACGATGAGCGAGCGGCGATTATAGCGCGCCTTATAATGATGGAGAATTCGTGGCAATAAGATAAATTTTACCTATCGGATTTGAACGAAAGCTAACGTTCGTTGCCGTTACGTTGTTTTATAACTTTGGTATCAGTCACAAATATCTCACCGACAATCTGAATCGACAACTATCGCGTTTATTTGGTAAATGAGGAATTTAGAAATAAGGTACAATTATAAGACTCAGCGGTAAAATTACCCTCCATTTTATTTCATTTTTGCTCTTAACGAAGTAGGATGGCCTTTTTTTAAGTATAAAATTTTCCATTTAAAACCTAACATCTGCTGTTATAATTTTGCTGATCTACTGTTTTACTGACGAATTATATCTTTTGCTAGTTTTCTGAGCGATATAATAATCGATATTTAATCGCTCCTCGCTCGCTTTGGGACGGACGCCTTACCATAATCGGCCAATGAATAAGCGAGCAATATCAAAGAGAGGCGCTGCTGAAGTGTTTTTCGACATTCTTCATGGAGTTAGGCGATACAATCGGTAGCACGGTAAAAGGTTGCGCTTTGATGATGAGCCCGTAGTTGTTTGGAACGCGCGTCGATTGTAGTGTTAAGGTTCGTTCCTTTACGTACTTTGTCTGCGTAGGATTCGTTTAGCGCTATCCTACGGATATTGTACAGTTTCCGGGATAGAAAATTATCCCACACTTTATTGAAATCGGTTTAGCGGTTGAAGTATGAGGAGGCAGAATTACTTTCCCATTTATAACAACACGCCTGCACTGCTAAACGAAATAAGCAGAGCACACCAAATAGATGATGCACAAAAAAGCACTGCACTTTACTACATACTACACAACATTCATTAAAAATTAAAAACACCCCCGACGAGCCCCAACCCAATAGGTTTACTGATCGTGTAACATTCTTATCGCACCAAACAAATGTCCTGATGACCTTGAAGACCTGAACCGATCTCCACCAAACATAGCTAAGAACACTCTCGACTGATATCACTTTCAACCAAAAAAAAACGCATTAAAATCGGATCATCCGTTTGGGTGCTACGATGCCACTACGATGACACACACACACACAGACACGTCAAACTTATAACACCCCGTCGTTTTTGCGTCGGGGGTTAAAAAATAAAAGTATTACGCCTCTCCATTTCTTCTGTGGATGTCATAAAAGACGAGTTAAGGAAATAGGTTAAGGTTTTTTGTATGCGACATCCTGGCAACCTGTCACTATTACAACTCTTAGATAAAACCTTAAAAGAAAATGCCTGAACTGGCTACGATACATAGGGTAAAGTCACCGGTAATGGACAAAGAACCAGTAATGGACAATAACTCTTATTTACTGCCCACTAAGGAAAAGTCATTTGTTTTACAACAATCAATTCACAACTCTATGGTCTTTAAATTATGAATGAAGTGTCCATCACTGGTGCTTGTCAGCTTAAACCGTCCATAACTGGTGCCGTTACCCTAACATAGTCATAGTTTTGACTACGCCACGTACGTTAGCCACTTCTACCTTATTTTAAGTTTTAAGTTGAACTGTACAATAGTGACAAGGATGCTGTTCTGTCGCCTAAAGCATACCTAAACCTAAAATAAAACCTTAGTCACCTCTTACAATATTCGCAGAAGAAATGGAGAGGTGTTATTCTAAACCCGACACCACACGGTAATGTACGAATGTATGTATAAATATAACAGCATTTTTAAGACTTAAAGGTCGGACCACACCGAAGCTTAAAAAACGGTCACGATACGGAATCGCAGTGACGCGTCGTATGCGTACCGTTTTTGACACATGCTACACCACACCGCTGCTTAAAAAACGTCTGGTGCGTGGAAAACTGTGCGTATACGACGCGTCACTGCGATTCCGTATCGTGACCGTTTTTTAAGCTGCGGTGTGGTCGGACCTTTACCGATGCCTAGGCGCATCAATAACAATAGTACATTGTCGGCTAGGCTTGTAAACAGCAGCCTTAGACTACAGGCGTTTAATCAGGGTCATTATTAACCCGCGACCCGCCTGCACTAGAGATGTCGGGAAGCTACATAAACGAATCCGAATTTTTCGAATATCCGGTATCGTATTCGTAATCGAATCCGATATAAATGTGATCCAAACCGTTGCACCTGCGTTAAGAGGTTGTTGAAATTAATTTATTTTTCACTCGAAAATCAATCATACATTTTAGCAATGGAAAAAAAGTAACATGAAACTACAGTGATTTAGTGTTAATAAATATATTGGTTTCGTGCCTCTGAATAGTTACAGTTTTGTCTATTTGAGTCCGTGGTAGCCCAGCGGTTCGACCTGTGGCTTCTCATGCAGAGGGTCATAGTTTCGAATCCCAGCCTCGCACCTCTGAATTTTTCGGAATGTTTGTGCGAAATCGAATTTCGGTTTAAAGAACATTTATTGTCTAAAGAAATTACAATAAATTTCACTTGCAAGACAATTTTCTATATCTAAAAGTACAATAATGCGGATTTACAATAGTCGGTAGAATACTTGTAATGAGAAGTTATATAATGCACAGTGTTCCATTTATATAATATTTTCTGTTATGTATGATTTAAGTTTGTTTTTAAAAGTATTCAGTGTCTTGCTATCTTTAATGATTTTCGGTAAATTATTATATAATTTAGCACCCTCGTACATCAAGTTTTGGTGTCCATAACGGGTTCTAGGAGCTCGTAATGATATGTGTTCGGCGTTTCTTAATTGTATTTTTTGAAAGTTACTTTTTTTGTTGAATATTATTTCCGTATGTATTTTATTGTTTAAGATTTTATGTATTAATATATAATACAGGTCTTGTATGCATAAATTTGTTTTAACCTTCTGCCACTGAGGTGGTAGTCTGTCAGACACCGCCAAACGTAAAAACGTTACCAGATCGCAATGTCACGTGATGTAGTCCTGTCTCGCTCAGTACCTTCCGCTATTGGTTCGCGCCACCCGAGAGTGCAGCACAAGCGGCAGTGCGCTGCAGACAAGTGGAGTTATGAGCTGTTGGTGTCCCACAGACGTAAGTTCAGCAATAAACGCTGGAGTCTATTAGACGTCACCTCACAAATGACTTATTAAATCCATAGTGTCTGCCATACGTTACATCAGTAAAATAATTTTTTGTCATAGTATTTTAGAAGTTACCTAATGTTTTTTTTTTAATTGACGACTTAAAGCAAAGACGGTAAATTTGGCTAGAGGACTGACTGCCCAGGGAGATTCGCTTTACTACTAGGCGAGTTTTACGAAGGAATTGTCTCCCACCCCCGTACCACCAAAGGCCTGCTGGGAAAAATTTGTGCTGTATATGTCCTAGCAAGTTATAAAGGCAGACTAGATACCGCTGCTGGGCATGTAAAAAACACATTTGTCAGCTATTTTCTTCTCAGATTTGCCAAGACTGCCAAGTACATTATTGAAATAAGAGTCATCTTTGAGACTGATTTGTGCCTAATTACACCGTGGGATCTCGTTAAGTTTAATGTCACTGAATTACTATAGTGTGCTATAAAAAATATTATTTTTTGTTTTTTACAAAATGCATTATTTTTGACTTTTCTCAATATTTTTCTAATTTTCGGTGAAAAAGTCATAAAAATGTTGATCTCCATAAATAATTACCAAAAACCACAATCTATACTTTTGAGAACCCTTATTTCTTTGATTTCTATTCAATTATGAGTCATTTGATTATTATGTAAAACAAAAACATAGTATACTCCTTAAAATTTATACAGATTTTGACAAATGAAAATGACGTCTGACAGACTACACCTCAGTAGAATGTTTATCGCAAAGTCACCTCAGTTGCAGAAGGTTAAGTACATAACTTCTGTTTGTTTGTATAATTTATTAGATGATGTTAATAGATCAAAGTGAAATAGGGTTTTTAGAATTTTATTTTGAGCAATTTGAAGACTTTTAAGATTAGACGGCGCTGCATTACCCCAAACTTCGATCAAATATTCTAGATGTGGTTTGACTAAAGAATTATAGATAGTGATGCGAATATTCTTAGGGAGACAGCCCACTATTCTGTATACAGCCCCTGTCAACGATGATAATTTAGGCACTATGCTTTCATTTCTACCACGAGCTATTCTGTGGAGGAAAACATCGTGAGCAAGTGATTCAATTGTGTATGTGAAGTTCCCAATCCACACCGGAACCGCGTGGGAACTACTACCCAAACCCTCTGTTGTTGAGAGGCCTGTGCCCAGCAGTATTATGTAATTTTGGAATATAGGCGTGATGTTTACGTTGAATCCGTATCCGAATTTCCCTATCCGTGACATCCCTAGTGACCTCAGAGGGGCGTGTCCGGCGGCCGGGGAGGTCCGGGCAATAAATATCTCCGCAACCCTAATTAGAGGAGTGCAGGGAAAAATGTAACGGCTCAGTATCGGGTGCAAGGTCGTGGGTTTACGGATGAGAGGGATGTTTTTTATTTCCTATTACATTTTCCTTAAATTTTCATTATTGTCCTTGTGGGAGATAAATATTTCATCGCTTTTCAACTCGTTGCGCCCTGTGTAAAACCTATCTTATGTTCCATACGTAAGTCTCGTCGTCGGCGCATACACGCCTGCAATGTTTCGACATTGCGATATTACACAGTTGACTAAGAGCCGGAGTACAAAAGACTGGATAATATTTTCAGATTTAGAAATTTTTTTTACATGAAAAATTCCGAAAAAAAAAATTCACTTTTCAGACGCGTATACCCGACAAATAGTTATATGCGCGCTCAATTTATATATATTTACTGTATAAAGACGTAAGTGTATCCGTTTTATTCCACTAACAATGAACCTCTCCATTACTCGTAATACGTACATAATGGTAAATACCTACTTGTCTGCACCAGCCTCACCAATTAGCGCCCACTCGGCCGCCATTCCTATTGAATTAAGCTTAAAATTTCCAGCTCGTATTTACTTGGGCTCTATTTCTGACTAGGGATGGCGCGAATATTCGGTTGCAATCGGATACGCGATTATTCGGAAAAAATTTGACGAAACATCACTAAACGTCACATTTTGGTCGAATTCGGTCAGCATTGTTATCGGAAAAAAATGTTTACCTTGCAGATTGTACTATTACCTATTAAATACAAAAACGAGTAAACAGATGAGGGCGTCACTTCGTAAACGTAGATTTTTAGAGTATGGCAACAGTTTTGTGTAACGAATTTTAGTTCGTTTTCTATTCGTTTTTTTTTTTCGAACTGCAGTCTATTCTCGTTTAAAACATAAAAAGCATACAATGTTAAGTTTTGCAGATGATCGTGAGATGTGAACCAAGTATGCTGTTTTAACTAGTGTAAAATTGTAGATAAACTCTATAGCTAATTTGTATCTCCGACATAAGAACGTCTCGTTCTAATCAAGCGTGAAAGAAAGAGATGACTGCTTTTTACGTTCAAACTGGAGATAAACGCTTCTATGCCAAGGCCTCAGAGATAAAGCCGTGTGTTAGTTTTTTTTATTCTATGATCTACTTGATATTCTCATTCGTGCATTCGCATACGGGTTCGCGAATGATAAAAAGACCGGAATCCTTATTTCAAACGCTCCTGTACGTAAACGCTGTTTTATGCTCAGGGCATAATAAAATTGTGAATGGTCGCTTGCTTTGGAATTTAGAATATGATGCAAAAGAGGAATAAATGTTGTTTATGGTTCGTGATTCGCAGCAAAGAATGTGAGATTGCCCATCGCCGCTCGGCTGTGGGTCGTACGTATGTTTATTTTTTTAAGACATTTTTTGCTTTAATACTTACTTTACACCATAATATGGCAGTTCGTGAAATGAAAGAACCATTTACAAACTTATTAATTAACGTCAGTATCAGTAGTCACCTAATTTGGATAATACAAACGCTTAATTGAAGCAAAAGATATCTATATAATCAAAATATGGACATCAAAAGGCGTCTTGTAGTGTTTTTGCATAGTACTTAGTCATTGTGAACAATTTTGCACATTTCTGTGAGGTTTACCGTCGAAATGTGTTCTTTTATGTTTTGTGTTTTATGTCGGTTATAAATTTAAAAAAAACAATAAGGCTATAAATCTATTAGTTTCGTCTTATTCAAACGCTTTCAAATACAACTGTAAACCCTCGCTACTATGACAACGAAGAATAATACCAGCTCAGTCATATACAGCCAAATCAGCAGGCAGTAGGTGACATTTTACGCCAATGCTACGTGAACTTAATTTATCTCTGACTTGGATATCGAAAAGTGTTCTAAATTCAATATCGCCCCGTTTTATAAATACTCAAACAGCAATACGTACTGGCCACCCGCTCGAGTGCCCAATAAGCTATGTCGGACCTCCTAAAGGCGGACCGGGATGAATTATTGAACAGTCCGACTTATGCCGGCCGTTTGCACATACGTCGTAGGTGGCCAGTGTGAAAATTGCTTTATTCGTCACGCTGTTGGGTGGTGTTCAGTATCTATAACATGTTTAAAAAAAAGTTGCTAACAGCCTGAAAAATTCTAACAATAATAAAATGTAAGGAGTAATTTCTAGAACACGAATTCACTTTGTTAAGGCTGTCTGCTCCAGCCTTATATTTGTGCCTTCTAAATATCACCGGCTGTCATTAAACTGTCATAGTCACGTCACATTACTTTTAAATTGGCAACAGACTATGGAATTCAAACGCCATTCAGCCTCGCGTTCACGTAGACATGACAATAACGCTGTCACTGGCCACCGAACAAAATTATTGGAAACCACTTTGATATTCGAAAATAGAATATTTCAAATTCGAATTTGAAACGGAATACGATTTGCGAAGGGGAGGATGTCCTTTTACTTTTTTTTCTGTTCAGCCAGTGTGCAAGCTTCTATTATAATTATAGAAAATGTCGCTCTCAATTTAATCTCAATGCCTGAAGGGTGTAAAATTGATTGCGTGCGTATTACTGATTATATTTCGTGTCTGTCGTAAAACAGGATATTCTTGATACTTTCCGAAGTACAAGTATTACGTTTTATTACTATGCATTAAACAAACTAAACCACAGTTAACGTAATCCAAGCTATTTAAGTTAGTCGATTAGAGCGCGCCGCTACCGGAAATCATAATTCTGCCACGTAAAATTTATTACCGATGGCGGGTTGCGGGATGCGACGCGGCTGAAACAGCTCGGGCTTGGCCAAATATTAAACAAACGTAATGTTTATGGGATGCTTTAAAAATATCTTAACCTTGCTTAGTTCGGTGTCATTTGTATAAGACATGGATAAGGAAGGTTTACACTGCCTTAGATGATCACACAATCTTTAGATAGTTGTTTGATGTTGATGTTTAGCAGTTGACATAATTCTGAAATTGATCACGAACTTGTGACATTTTTTTTCAGCAATATGCATGTCGTATTCCTTCCGTCCTTAGGATTAAAAAAAAGTTTATACACACATACATACATATTCTCACGCCCATATTCCCATGAGGGGTAGGCAGAGCACATGAATTCAAAAATCCAGTGCCACGTTTAGCAAATTTAGGGTAACCGTTCCCGTGTGGTGCCGGGTTAGAATAGCACCTCCCCCTCTCTACCCGTGGGTGTCGTAAGAGTCGACTCTGGGAAAGGGTTAGTGAATTGTGGGCGATGGGCTAGCAACCTGTCACTGCAATATTACGTTTGACCATCTGGTTACCCTGAAATAGCTAAACGTGGCACTGAATTTTTGAATTCACGTGCTCTGCCTACCCCTCTTGGGAATACAGGCGTGAGAATATGTATGTATGTATGTAGATAGTTAAACGTGATATTGCGGTGACAGGTTGCTAGCCTATCGCCCACAATACACTAACCCTTTCCCAGAGTCGACTCTTACGACACCCACTGGAAGAAAGGGGGAGGTGCTATTCTAACCCGGCACCACACGGGTAAAAAGTTTATGGTTTCAGATATTGAGATGGTAAATACGAAAATAATAATAGTTTTATGATTCGTTATCATTAGGCGGAACTACCTAGTCTACAGATAATTAATATTAGATTTGTTTGCAATCCCCTATCCAGGAAAAAAACACTGGCGTAAATCTAACAACAATCTATAAAAGCATTCGAAGCAAATACAAGCCACCTAAAGCGATTTCCAATGAGAGAACAAAAACAATTGAACGTCAACGGCATTACCAACTCCTTTGTTGGCAATTCTAAAGCGACCGCCACACGTGCGAACCGGCGCTGCACCGGAATGTCCAATTACCGAGAACAACTTATGATTTCACGTTTGTGGGAGCGCTATCGAACGAGGGACTTACCTAGCTTACGTAATTAGTAACAAGTCCCGCTTATTCTTTGTAAAAAGTACGTACCATGGGTTTATTATGCAGACAAGGCAACCGCTATTGATTAAAACATTCTGTAAGTACAACCAGCCGTACCAGCCAGCATCTGCAGTAATTAACCGCTGTCTTTCACCCCATACCCTTTATTCCCGTACATTATTTTCGGCAGGCATCACCTTTGACATGGCAACACAGCGGTATAGTTTTAAATTCCCGCCAGCGTTCCGCGCGGTCGATACGAGCTGACAGGCTAGGTGTCGGTTGTCGACCGTAATTGCACCCCCCGGGCTCCATTCAAATCTACCGCTTATTAAATTTTGTGCGAAGAAAAAAATGATGCGGAGAAACGTGGTGCCGAGGAATTGTGCCTTGTTTAATGTTGGCTTTTGGAGGGAATGTTGCAATGCCGTGTAACGTATACGGTTGGATGAGTTGCTATCTCGACGGAATAAAATAGACCGCTTGAACGCGCGATCGTTATGTAAGCAGTCGTACCTAATGAGTTTAGTTAATTCGACGTTTCAAAGTTGTTATTGTGTTATTTTTGTATATGCTTTCAGATATACAGAGAATATTTAGTTCGAGTATACTATCTCACCTCAACTGATATCATAGTAGAATAGGAAAACTTTTGGATGTATACTTAAATACTTATGTACACCTAATCCTAATATGATGATAAAAGTCACGGTTGATCAACATCCGCACTACCTCAAATACTCTTTCAAAAGGCCGTCAAAACTTTTGTTTAATTCAGAACGTACCTCGCACGTCGGACGCAACAGAGTCGCACCTAAGGATCCGCTCAACACACGTGTCGTACAACATGTTTACGCTCACATTTCCGCCGTTTGGGAGCCGACGGAGTGACGCGGCGCGCCCCTCGTCACCGTCATGTACAGCCAGGTTCCGCATTTTGAACATTTGCGGAAAAATACGTGTTACGCGTTGCCGTGACAGTTGGTAAATTGTTGCCAAGTTTTTAAATAGTTTTTTGGGGCATTGGACATAAGTTGTTGCGTATTACCATGTCACGGCGTTTTCTTGTTATCCAATATTTAGTAATCACGTCGCATCACATCACACTAATATTACAAATGCAAAAACTTGTGACTGGTTATTACCTCTTCACGCCCGAACGGCTGACCTATTTTGATGAAATTTGGTATGCAGTAAGCTGTCATACTAGATTAACATGTAGGATGTAGGCTACCTTTATCCCCGAAAAATACAGAGATCCCGTGAGATTGTGATGAAGTAAGTACCCGAACGGATTTACGGGCAACAGCTAGTTTGGCATAAATCAGCCAGAAAAATAGGTAACCTTTGTTAGGAACAAGATAAGGTTAACGTAAAGGGACAAACTAAAAAAATAAAAGCTTAATGTTGCATCTAACATCCCGGAACAGCTTGCGCCCCCATAAACAGTTTAACTGATGATTAAATGCATTCATAAATATCATTACATTCTCCAGTGGCTCATAATTCTTATTAACGCTCGTATTTATTGTATTTTTACAGCGTTTAATTCATCACTAACGCCGTACCATTAAGTTCATGGCCCATAAACGAACCTTATAATTCGTGATAGATGCGGAAACAGAAATATATTACCGCATCGATATCGCGCGGAATAATTGGCACGGGTGCGGGATAAATAACTCCGGGAACAATAAGCACTCGTTATATGTGATTATTGTTGCGGACTTCCCTTTGTTTCGCCTTCGCGCGCGCGATCGATGGTTGCTATCAATTATAATGTTGTGTTCAACGTGCGGAATGCTTAATAAACTATGCCGAAATTCATGATTGTTTTGACTTGTGCATTGCTTGTTAAGTAAATAAACATACTATTTACAGTAGTCATTGAAATATGTTTGTGCTAAAAATTATCAGTTGCAATCTTTGATGCGAAGTATTAAAGCTAAAGTAATTTTCATGTATATATATTTTCACGCTTATATTCCCACATGGAGAAGGTAGAGTCCGCGAAACGTTACATAGTCAAAACCGTGATGGTTTCACATTTCGTAGTTATTATTAGCATAATTTTAGTTTAACACATTGATTGCCTAGCATACCTTAATCTATTTCCTTAGTCGCCTTTAACGACATCCATGGAAGAAATGGAGAGGTGTTATTCTAAGCCCGACACCACATGGGGAAAAGATACGATTTAAATTAAGTGCCTAAACAAAGCAGCTCGTATAAACGTTTCAGTTAAAGGTTACATTGAAAGGTAGTCAAATAAAATCGGAAATAGGTAGACGAAAATAGGAAGAATGTTTAAAAACAACTACGAGGTATACGGATGTAAGCGGCAGACTCTTTCCATAGAGCAAAACCACTTACTTAAGATTACTCTAGAAAAGACGCTGCTAGTAGAAATATGTTGTTTTTGTGTTTTCGTACGTTTTGCAATTTATCCTGATAAAAAAATAAATGAGGTTCCTTCTAATTATTAGCAAAAACAGATAGCAGCGTCTGACTTACTTAGGTATGTTTGTCTGTGTATCGCTGTTTATCGGTTTATGTCTATATAATTATTATTACTCATGCAGAGGGTCGTGGGTTCGAACTCAGGTCTCGCACTTATGAATCTTAAGTATTTATGTGTGAAATTGTATTTGGCATTTGTTACGAGTTTAGTCGGTGAAAAAAAAAACATCGCGCGGAATCTTGCACAGTTCAATTCAATGATTTGTTCCCAATCTGCACTTCTATTGCATTATTATTAACAGTAAAATGGAAAACAAACGGAATAGAATCAGCCTCAGACATGTCGATCTAAACTTGGTCTACGACGTGAGCTATTAGTATTTTTAATTAAAACTTAGATTCGTAGCAGACTTTAAAGAAATCTGTTACCCATTTCCACTAATACGAGGGCCGTCCGCCAACAATCGCCAAAGGTGTCTACCATTTGCCCTCAACCGACCCGCCCCTTCGCATTCATGTAAGCAACCTTCAATACGGCGCTCCCTTTTGTTTCATCATCCTTTACAATCAACAGTATCATTAAAGTTGTACAAGGAGAGCTGTCGTATGTACGTTCGGCTTATTCTAAAGGCGAGGTCGCCCTGCCCTATTGTGCGACGCATTGTCTGTCAACCCTACACTGTCACGAGCGTTTAAATTTTAGATAGCACGCCGTTTTGTGCTGAGGCTAAGTGGTTGAACATTGAGTACGTTCCACTACGCCCGCGATTGTAACACCCTCTGTCGATACGCTCGCGATCGCTCGATAGGTGGAACGATTACCATCTAAGGCCTGTGGTCGTCGCTAGCGAATCGTTCGACGTCATAGATGACGTAACTGTTCTAGACCACATCGTGTTCACTTCGCCCGCAAAATATAGGTGGGTCAGAGTAGACTTTTACTAAAACGTCATCTGTCAACACACAACACTGTCAAAACACGTGTCATCAGAACTTGATGAATTTTGCGAGTCTTATTCGTTTTGTGAAAAACGCAACCATAAATCCATGTTGAATTATTTTTTTCTCTAATCCATGCGAAATATTTAATCGCAACCCCCGCAGCAGCACGTTTTCACCATTGCGAGCACACAGCGCTCAAGTGGTGCGTTCCACCTATAACATTCGCCTACAACGCCCGCGGGCTTTTCGCGTTAGTGGAACGGCAATTTCTGTCGTGTTCGATGGCGTTGGCGTTAAGTGGAACGTACCGATTATCGGGATTCTGGAAGATAGACGGAGCAAGGTGTTCGAAATGTTTGAACAAGTGCCGAGCGCGCGGCGGTTTAGTTCGTGTTGTGAGCGCATTAGTCGCTGTAGCATGCTTAGGTTACGCTCTTGTGAGTTGTAGGTTGCCGTCAGCATTTGATGTATTGTTAAGATTCATTTTCTAGGGGTTTTTACTACTTTTAAAATGGCGTTCCATGGAAGTAAATTGTCTTTCAGCTTTGAGCTTACACACATACATCACACCTGTACTCCCAAATGGAGTAGGCAGAGCACACGAAACGCTACGTAGAAAAAAAACATGTCAATTTCACATTTCGTAGCAACTTAGCGTATGTTTAGGTTTAGTTAGTAAGTAGGAACAGTAGTGACATGATGCTATTCTGTCGCCTGAAGCATACCTACACCTATTTCCTTAATCGCCTCTTACGACATTCATTCGACATTCGCTCTTATCATAAACATCCTGCATACAAAACGTTACGTAAACAAAAGCATGACCTGTACCACAATTCAAGGTTAAAATTTCACTGAAACTAAAAATATCTCATTAGAGCACGCTCAAATAAATCCAGCGGCACGCGCTAGACTTATTTAAAAAATCCTCAATGTAATTCCCGGTAATATCAAGCCGAGCAGCAAAAGAAAAAAACTTCCCGAGATACCGTCTCGTAAAGTTACATATTTTAAAAAAAACCGCCCCGCGGCGTAATGACGCGAGCTGCTAATTTGCGCGGAACCCCTTTTCCCGCGTTCCGCGCTATTGAAGTCTCCGCAACTTGAAATTTCCGCACATTTCCGCACGCCGCACTCTTCCGCTTTAATAAAATGAAAAGTGGCCGTTCCCATGAGTTGCCACGGTGTTGCCATGCCTTTTAATTAGGCCTGCATATTAATGGGATTATAGGACGGGGGCTGAAGAATAAACTGAATTAATTTAATGAGGTGGGTTACCAGCGTGTGATATACCTACGTGAACTATGAATTCTTCGTATCCCACGAGATGACAACTCTTGACGGTTTATTAACTTTTTTTTCGATTACCACTATACCCGGAGCGAATTGGAAACTACTTACTACTATAACTAACTACACTAGGGTGACGGCACCAGTTATGGACGGTTTAAGTTGACAAGCACCAGTGATGGACACTTCATTCATAATTTAAAGACCATAGAGTTGTGAATTGATTGTTGTACAACAAATGACTTTTCCTTAGTGGGTAGTAAATAAGAGTCATTGTCCATTACTGGTTCTATGTCCATTACTGGTGCGGTCACCCTACTAAACTATAACAATTGCCCAACCCTTTTCATACTGAGTTCCCAGCAGTGGGACGACGTATTTAGGCTGGATTATTATTATACCAGAATACCAATTGCAGAGTATGAAAGAGAATCCAATATTTACCAATGTAGCTCGACGCTGTAGAAATCACGACAGACAAAGCTAGAAAATGGAACGGCAATATGCGTGAAACTAAATACATCTCAAAACAAACCTCGTAAATCACCCGCATGCTGTTCTCCATAGGTATTATTTCCCCATCCCGCTTCTGTTTACGAAAATCATCCAGCGTAAATAGTGAAAATTTTCAAGTTCCCGTAACGATAGTAATATTTCATCTCGTTGAATAAGGTAGCGGGTAAAACTACGATTTATTACCCGCTTCCCGCGGAGGCTGCAAACGCTGCGCCCCGTGCCTACTCCTTTATACGAATTTAAAAACAAACAGTTCCCTTTTCAAACTCTGGCGGGCATTATCTCAATTTTCATAATGCTAATTTAATTAATTCGCAGCAGAAATGCGACACAATTTTAAAAATGGAAACACGAGTACCCGAATTGATATCACCGAATGTTGAATTTATTTTATTAAATTCGAACAACGAATTCGGCGTGGCAACATCACGAACTGAATTTCAATTATAACAAGAGATCGGTGATACCGGAGGCGTGTCTTCCTTTGTCTATGGTATTATAACATGGCGGCTTGTACAAGTTAAATCAACAGTGTTGTACAAAAAGACTCGCGGGCCACCGCCGCGTTTCTCATGCAGATTGGAAAACTTTCGAATAACCAATTAAATTATAACCGATACTGGGCTTGTCTCGCGGACGCGGAGTTTAAAATTCATCCCAGTAATTTGCGTTTGTGTTTTATCGAGTTCGCGATTCGGTTCGGTTCGATTTTATTTTCATGTTGCCGTCCTGGTGCTTAATGCAATTTACGACGCGTATCCAGTGACCGTACATACCAGAACATAATCTATAGCGAAGCATGTATAAGTTTGTTGATTGATATCTGCAAATCACAAAGTTTGTTCTACCTTTGTGTCACACACTTTGAGCCTAGTAGGTAGCGTCTTTGTAGATTCTCTTTTAAATTAAATCGCTTAAATACTCATTGAATAATTTCATTCCTCGCTCCGTGCCGTGCAGCACAGCCCATCCGATGCCCAGTTGTAGCGATGTGACATATAATTCAGAATTGGCCGCGTCCATAAGCCGAACTGACGGGAAATCGATACAGCAAAGGTCAGCGATATTTCTGTTGTGACGAGGCGTGGATTTGTAACTTTGTTGTAATCAACATTATGTATTGGGGTGTCTAATGGCCTGTCGTTCTGTGACTTCGTCCGCAAGGATGCCAATGCGAGCGCCATTTTTGCTGTCTGTTGCTAGGGTATGGCAACAATGAGTTGCTAAATTTCGAATAGTTACGTATCTTTTTCGTTATTATAATGTTACAGGTGCTTACCTCTAGCAGTTGATTTTTAGAGATGCGCAGTGAATTCGGTATTCGGCTTAATCAACATCTTTTTCATTATTTGTTTGCCCGAATTCTTGGGATTTGTTTGTGTATATTTTTGGTTCGAGTATTTATTTATAAAATGTTTTCTTGGTTACACGACAGGATGATGTACAGAAAGACAAAACTTCTTGTTTAAATTTTATGTTACATTTTAAGTCGAATCAATATTTGTGTAGTGTTGTGCAGATTAGCAATAAAGCGTTAGAACCTATTCACCCGTCAAAGGAATCAAATAATTACACCGAATAATTCAGCCGAATATCCGTTTCCGTCAAGATCAAACCAAATATTATTCGGCATTCGATTATTGTATGTAACCACTATTCAGTGCATCTCTAAAATTATCGCTTACCTCTCTTTAGATATCCTAGCCTCCGAAAAGTGATCTCCAGCATCTATTACCTTTTCTATATTGGTCTAAGTAAATTTTATACAATTTGATTACAGAAGAGAATCAAATCCTCGATTAACGACAAGAATACAGTCATTCTCTCTTTATCCGACCATCCCAAACCGTACACGGCCCATTGTATCGTATCCACAGCGATTGCCTTTACATACGCATTGTGTCCTCTAATTTGCTATAAATATATTCCAATTACATGTCGTTTACATTGATTTGATAGTAATGTGGGCGTGTTTGGTATAAACCCGACGTTTCGTCCGATGGGGGCTTGCAAAATATACATTTGTATCGTAGACTGATTATTTTGGTACGCGGGCATTTGTTTACTACGTTATATGTATAACGCGCATTATATACTCGTGTTTGTTCGCGGGAAATCTCTTACGCAAATTATACACAACCAAAAGGGGTAAGCAAAACACACAATGGACATATACAAAACCATGACTATTTCATGTTCCTAGCCCCCTTTTAGTATAATTTTGGGTTTAAAAACAGATGAAAGAAGGCTAATAGTTACAGGTTGCTAGCCTGTCGCTTATAGCCTAAACCTATTCCCTTAGTCGCTTCTATATCCAACGTAACGACTACCTAATGTCGCTTACGGAATTGTCACTTCGTTCTTATCCACGGCGTATAATAGAAGTAAGCGCCAGCAGAATTGTCGTAACCGACAAGAGTGAAGGTTATTTTCGTCGGGTAAACTTTTGTGTTTATTGAATATCTGTGTAATAAACACACGAATTCATAGCCACTGGCTGATGGACAACATATGTCTTGTAGTTAACTTGCTGAGGCCTGCGGCTCCGCCTGCACAAATTACATACATGGTACAACTCTACATAGAAAAAAACCATCACTATTTTACGTGTCAAAGCCACTTTTAGCATATTTTTAACAGCTACAATAGTGACAGGATGCTAGTCTGTCGCCTAAAACATATCGCCTCTTGCGATATCCACGGAAGAAATGAAGATGTATTCTAAGCCCGACATCATGCGGTATATCTCTAAATGTCTTTAATCAAATTATCCACTTTGTCTTATTTTTAACGGAAACCAAAGCTCAAATGTCTACTCACACAAACACATATATATAGCTCAACATACAACAAACACAGGCAACATATATCGCACATACATGTTATTTAATAGCTTTTCTTCGTCGGTAATGGTGGAGCTTGATACGCCTTTTCTATGTCGTAATTTTTCATGTCATCGGCCCATTCCGGTGACGATATGCCTTCACTTTTTCGTTCAGACTCTAATATCAGGAGTTTGATCGTTTATTTCTTTCTTTCCATTCGTTTTTATGTATTTATTTCCCTTGGATATGGCTGGTTAGTGGCGGTAATATGTTATATTCTTTATTTTCGCGTGCATCGACTTGTTCTTTTGTGAATATGTTTACTTGAAACTCTTATAAATGACTGATTACGGGACAACTGTTACCTATCAAGAATCTCTATCAGTCAACGCATACATACATACATTCCACGTCTTCTAACTTGGCAAGGTTTGAAATACTTAAATACATAGATAGTAGCGCACCCCACTGTGCTAATAATCCGTCAAATAATTTTCGCTTATATAACGGGAAATGGTTTTTGGTTTTATCTATGTGACGTTTCATGGACTCTGCTTAATCTTTATGTATTTATTATGTTCCGTGTGGTGTCAGGTTTGGACTGACTCCTATCCATTTCTTCAGTGGATGTCGTAAAAGTCGATTAAGAAAATAAGTTAAGTTATATTTCAGGCATCAGGCTAGCAACCTGTCACTATTGCACCTCTTCCACCTATTATCAAGTCTAAAATTATGCTAGAAGTGGCTGCGAAGCGTGAAATAGTCATAATCATGGTTTTGTCTATGTCACGTTTCGTATGCTCTGCCAACCCCGTTTGGGAATGCAGGCGTGATGTATGTATGTGTGTATTAAGTAGAATTCTGGAAGTTTCGGCTACAATGCTGCTGTAATTTGGAGTAGACACTCCCAGAGTCTAAAGCTCAGGCGTAATGAACTATGAACCATACACTGTCGTCCCATAACTGTCGATATGACGTGGATGTATGATATAGTAAGGGCCGTGTGGGCCAGCGTCACGTAACACATAAAAACACATCAACCATCAGTTGGTCGTTTTCGCCTTCCCATTTGCAGGGCTGTCTCTGATGTTTGCGGCAAAAATAAAAAACTTTTTTTTTTATTATGCAGATAAGAAGACATTAAATGAGTCCTGTAAATTTTGGGTTGCCATGAACCATAAGTAACCAAGCACTGTGTAGCAACTTGGTAGTTTTTTATCTTTGCCTTTCTTCCGTGTGGATGTTACTCGTATAAGATACAACTAAGGAAATAGGTATGCTTTAGGCAATAGACTAGCAACCTGCCACTGTTATCCCTCTTTAAACCTTATGTTAAAATCTAAAATTATGCTAGAAGTGACGAAGCATGGAAGCTTTGGCTTTAAACTCTATCACATATTCTACTCACCCCATTCAGGTTTCGCCTAACACGTCATCTAGCCAATAAAATATATCAGAGTTTAAAAAAAAAACTTGAAATTCCTGAACGAAACGCCCTGAGTTTGACTTATCGCGAGCCCTGCGTGATATATGCCGGCATAAATCTGTCTGCTGACCACTGTCTCCGTCTCTTTATTTTGCCGGGCTTATGGAATAATAACGCGTCATATTTCACACTGGCCGGCTCTTTTTATTTAAATATGGAACGGCGTTCTTTGTATCTGGCCAGTTAGTCGTGACGCGACCGACGTCAAAAAAGTTTGTAACTGGCCAGTTAGGCGCGACCAATGTCATAAAACAAATAAAAAAGAAAATAGCATTAGTTGCAATACTAGTTATTAGCGGTGGTTTCTGAGTTACAAAACTAAACTAGTAGCGTTCACTGCCACCACTAAACTTTGCAACTTCTTCAGGCCGCGAGCGCTCATCTACGTTTAGCCTAATGTTTGACAGCGACATTGGGCGAAAGTCACGAAAACGCGTATATGCATCGGTGGCAGTGATTGTTCAAACATGTTTCTATTTGTGTTCTTCATTTGTTGATATTAAATAAATACTCAGTTTGATTCCCGCCATCGACCAGATTGGCGATGTTGTAAAAAAGGCCGAATTAAAAGTAATTTTAACCGTCTAGTGTGTATAACTAGGAGTTTCTTAAGTTTAACACGCAATAATATATTTTAATAATGTAAATAATTATTATATTACGAATAAAATGAGTATGAGTATGAGAGGGCTGAATGTGAGTGAAGCGAGAAACGTACGCCAGAATAGAAGCAAATGGCCGTTTGTTATCTCTGCCTGCGCAGCGAATAGGGCGTGATGTCTGTGTGTTATTTGTATGATCCCCGCGTAATTGGTCAGCCTAGTACTTCTAATACCAAAACTCATGGTACGAACTCTCTTCCACAGAGTCTAGAAGAGAGAGAGAAACGCCACTCGAGCCACAGAGAGCAGCTGGCGCGCGAGCAGCGCTACCTGCGGCGGCGGCTGGCGCAGCTGCGCGCGTCGCCGCCCGAGTGCCTGTCGCCGGTGCACGCGCATGCGCACGCCACGCGCGCAGACTCGTGCTCGTCGCTCGAGAGCTCGTCGGGCGTCTCGACGGCTGAGCGGTCGCCCTCCAGTGTTTCGGAAAGCGGTAAGTGGGTTTTTATTTTTAGGGTTCCGTATCTAAAGGGTAAAAACGGGACCCTATTACTGAGACTACGTTGTCTGTCTGTCTGTCCGTCTGTCACCAGGCTGTATCTCACGAACCGTGACAGCTAGAGAGTTGAAATTTCCACGGATGATGTATTTCTGTTGCCGCTGTAATAACAAATACTAAAAACGGAAAAAAATAAAAAATGAGGGGGCTCCCATACAAAAAAAAACATGTTTTTGGTACGGAACCCTTCGTGCGCGAGTCCAACTCGCATTTGGCCGGTTTTTTAACTAGCTGACATGGTATTCAGCTTTGGCAAGTTTTTTTTTCGAGATTTTCAAATTTTCTCACAGCTTAAAGTAGTTCAAACCTTCCCTGGACTTCTACAAATATTTCAGGACTAAAATTAAATAAATTGGTTAACCTGTCCTTGTCTTTTAGCGAGCCCTCATTTAATTTTTTGCACAAATTAATTATCGGAATGTAAATCTTTTACACCTTACAAATTCAATCATGAAATTGTGTCGGATTTTCACGTGTAAAGAATTATATTTTTAAAGTTTCTAACTTTTTAAATTTCGAGAACAGGATTTTTTAGGATATTACTTGACGTACGAGGATGGTCCTTACGCAGAGAATTTAGTAATTTTCATATTTAGTACTAGACGTAATATCAAATTCCGATCACAAACCTAGACACGAAGTCACCTCGGAACGTAACGAAATAGCGCAGAGATTCTCTCTAGCTCCCGGTTATCGGTAACCTCATTTGTAACGACGTTGCATATCAATTTGCGGAGCTAACCGGTCCGAGCCGGTCCGGCCCCGGGTCGTGTGACACGCGTCGTATGATCGTGATGCGATTTTGTTCGCCGCAGGGTCTGCGCGTCCTAATTAATGCAATAAAACGGCAGTGGAACTGCATCGGGACTAACGAGCGAGAAAAGGCGGGCAAGGGTGAATCGGGCGAGAGGTTCCGTGTTATTAATTAGGTAAACTAGTGCCCGCTCTTACCATTTTTTTTGATATCGAACAAAAATTGGTTTGAATTTTTTTTTCAGTTTAATATTTGTTATTTAAAGTAATAATTCTACTCAGTATCTTATGATTGTGTATTTCTATGGTATATCGAGTGAAACGGGGCAAATAAATCACGTTTTTGTTGTATGGGAGCCCCTTTAAATCTTCATTCTATTTTGTTTTCAGTACATAGCATAGTAGTTTGTTATTATAACGGCTACTGAAATACATACTTTGTGAAAATTTGATCTATCTAACTGTGGCTGTCGCGGTTCTTGAGATACAGCCTGGTGATAGACAGACGGAAACAGCAAGGTCTTAGTAATATAGTCCCGTTTTTACCCTCTGACTACGGAACCCTAAAAAAGCCCGAAGTCACGTGATGGCGAAAAATGCGTTTTAGTTTTTGATTAACGGGTGCTCGTGAAGTAGCTCAGGCAAAGGTTTTTTTGCGTTTTGTGTCGATTTGTGAAAAAATGTGTTGAGGATTACGTTGCGTTTTTAATAACGCTCCGAACAAGTTTTGACTTGTTTTTCGGCAGGGCTAATTTATAGCAACATCGGTTCAGCTTTTGATATATTTTTACATGTGTCGCGACAATGTGAAACCTAAATTAAGCTACATTTAGATCATTTATAAAATATTCTGACGAACTAAGAAACGCAGTTGAGTTTAGCTCCTGTTTCGGGCTAGTCTAGGAGCCGCGGCAGCTGCTGCGAAACGCACACTGCGCGCCACCGCTCTGTTCGCGCGACCTGAGTATTATGAGTGTCTCACGATAGTTTTATTTTCAAAATACCTGAGAACATTTCCTTTTTTGAAGTTTGGTTTGAAACTTACAACTAAATGGTTAAAATATGTCTTATCATACATGTACAAATGAATCAAATTCTATCGTCAAGTCAACTAAGAATCTTTCCATAAAACAATAAACCAACTAAAATATATCCTATTTGAAATCTCACAGCAAACAGGCAATTTTATTTGCAATACAAATCAACAATCCGGTAATGTATTCTAATTTAAACATCGGCCGACTGCCCCCGCGATAACCTCATAAAAACGCAATGGACCGTCTAATCCCCACTATTTACCGCTCGATATACCACTTGTTTACCATAATAATAACTCCAATACAATGACTATTTTTTACCAACAATGCCTCCCCCGCTCTGCCGAAAAACGTCGTAACTACAAAGCCTTTAACGTCACTTACGACTCTCTCCGCCGGACGACAATTTATGAGAGTCTTAGACAGTTAAATTGCCAAAGTTAATGCATAAATAAAAGGTAACAATATAGGCAGGCTTCGTTAAGGCTAAGCGCCTTACAATGCGGTGTTCTTTTCGGCCGCGAGTTCGGCGAACTTTGAGATACGACTTTTATTCGTCGAGTTTTTCAGCCTTTGTGCGCCGAATCGTCTATGGGCGTGAGTTATGACTGCGATGATATTGTGGGGCGAAGTTCGGGGCGGTTTAACTGCTAAAAATTTCATTAGTTGGGGCGGTGTGGACGGACAATGGTGGTTGTTGATTGTAATGCCTCTGGTAACTGTGCTGTCGTTGTGTGTAGGCATATTGTTTAGCAATTGATCTTGTCCGGGGTTTCATACGCATAATATTACGTTACTACAAAGGCGAGGAAGCGGTTGCCAGTTGAATATAGTTAGGTGGTCGAGAAAACACCGCGGTGAGCCATTTGACGCCGAGAAATATCAGCCATGTCATTTAGTAAATAAAAATACTCTTGTGTTATAAGAAATAGCAATGATTGTATTTACAATGTCTTCTCTAATCTTTAAGGTGGTTTTTTCATGACGAGATCACTAACTTCAAAGTAAGTTACCTAGACTTATAAATTTTAACAAATACCAAATATAAACGATGTTAAAAAGCGAATTTGTACCTTAAATGGTATTTATACTTTTGGACTAATCTTCGGATGATAAAAACACGCCTCGTCTTCCCTTTACAAGTTAATGACTATTTATTTTAGTCTTAGTATTTGTTTTTATAACACTTATCCATTTTTTCCGTAGATTTCTCAAAAAGCGACTATGGTTATAGGTTAAGGTATATTTCAGGCGACAGGCTAGCACCGTAGTACCTATCAGTATTGTAGCTCTTAACCTTCATCATCATCATCATCAGCCTATATACGTCCCACTGCAGGGCACAGGCCTCCTCTCTTTATACTTCTTAACCTTAAAACCTAAAAATATGCTAGAAGTGGCTAAGAAACATGAAATAGTCATGATTCTAACCTGGTAGCGCTTTATATGCTCTGCCTACCCCATTTGGGTATTCCGCGTGTTGTATATATGTATTTTAAATACATATTTATTCCACTAAAGCGTCCCGTAAGCGTAAGCTCGGCGAGCCGTCAATAACGACTAATGTTTAGTCGAATTTACATAAACGCCGTCGAACGACGCGATTCCGTGCGAGAAAGAGATAATCGCTTTCTGATAGTTTTAGGGCTAGTGGTTACATACATACAATCACACCTATGTTCCCAAAATGGGTAGGCAGAGCACACGAAACGCTACTTCGACAAAACCATTGTTATTTCATGCTTCGCAACCACTTCCAGCATAATTTTAGGTTTGAAAACAGAAGAGGTACCTAGTATAAGTGACAGGTTGCTTGCCTGTCGCCTAAAGCACACCTAATTATATTTCCTTAGTCGCCTCTTACGATATTCACGAAAGAAATGGAGAGGTGTTATTCTAGACCCGACACCACACGGCTAGTGGATGTAGACGAGTATCTATTGGAAGTTTGGGGTACCCCCAGAATCTGAACAGTACTCACCTCGATCAAAAATAGGTACATACTACATCACACTTGTATTCCTAAATGGGGTAGGCAGAGCACATGAAACGCTACATACATAGTCAAAACCATAACTAAGTCACTTTTCGTAGCCACAATTTGGTTAAAAAAAAAATTATAAACATAAATTTTTTCGTCTCCGACAGCTATAACGATACTATGAGTGACGATATTCCTACACTATAATATAGTATAACTATAATAATGTATATTATGTTGGAATTCTCGTAGCGGTGCTACGAAACGCTACGAACTCGGCGTAGCGGTCATTAGTGCTACGAGCGTAGACGATAAGCGTTAGCTACGAATGTGCTGCCCGTACCAACAGAAACACAATACAACAACTCTGAATATAACAACTCTGAAATGTATCCCGTGCCCGTGCGGTGTCGGGTTGAGAATAACACCTCTCCATTTCTTGCGTTGATGTCGTAAGTAGCGACTAAGGAATTAGGTTAAGGTATATTTTAAGCGACAGGCTAGCAACTTATCACTATCGTAACTCAACTTTTTTTAACCAAAAAAAATATGCTAGAAGTGGCCACGAAACATAGAATAAGCAGTCATTGTTTTATCACTGTAGCGTTTCGTGCGCTCTGCCTACCCCATTAGTGAACACTGGCGTGATGTATGTATGTACTGAAATGTATGTATAATGTTCGGCAATAAATGCCACGCTCGCACTATGGTGCTACAGTTTCATACACAGATGCACGATTGGACTTGTGACATTGACAGACCGTTTTGTACAGGGACAGGGAATGTGTGAAGTTTAAAGTTCGGGTATCGCTTTTACATACAAAAGAAGCAGACAGAGTCGCGGGTAAAGGCTAGTGTTTAAACATACAACGGCCGGGCACAGGCCATTTCCTCGGCCAAATCGGTTCGCTCCGGATGCTGAGCGTAAATCATTCGCATGAAATGTGGATCGGTAAACCGGCAGTTACATTGTGTCGTTCGCTGCGGGTTGTGAGCGCAATAGTGTAACGGTAGTCAGCCGTTCATGAAGAAGAAAGAAAGTAATGCTCCGAAAATTAACAAACGTTTGTCTTTAGCGTTCCTACTACAAAGTACTGAATGGATTTTAATGTAACTTTACAACACATACACACATACATATTCTCACGCCTGTATTCCCAAGAGGGGTAGGCAGAGCACATGAATTCAAAAATCCAGTGCCACGTTTAGCAATTTCAGGGTAACCAGATGGTTAAACGTGATATTGCAGTGACAGGTTGCTAGCCCATCGCCCACAATACACTAACCCTTTCCCAGAGTCGACTCTTACGACACCCACGGGAATAAAGGGGGAGGTGCTATTCTAACCCGGAACCACACGGGGTAAACTTTACAATAATGTAGCTCATACATCAGAATAACACACAGGCTACAATTTTTAAAGTTATTGTGTGAATGTATGAGCGGTGACGCTCAAGCGACTCTTTACTAACTTCAGTTTGTAACTAGTTCTTTTTGTGTATCTTAAGTATAGACGCCGCCTTAAATGTTTTCCACCTGGCTGCCGTATCCAGGTCATCGGGCAACTGGTCCTGGATCTAGGGCAGACACACGCTTGACCGCTCCTGTATTAGGACAGGCCTGGCTGAACAATCTTGCGATTGAAAACGTTGAGTACGATCGCGGCTAACAACCGCCTACGCCTGCTAAAGAGTAGTGTAACATACATAGACACAGTTTCTCTAACGTGTCTATGCTCTGCCTACCCCATTTGTTATCTCAGCCGTGATCTATATGCATATTTATGTAAATAATAGCAACAGAACATTCAATTTAATCTGCCGTCGACAAAATGGCCGGATTTTATGATTACTCTTCTTTCGGATTGAAACAATGGCTGGAATCGCTCTGTTGGCTTTCAGGGCGTCACGTATTCATTGTTATAATACCCTCGTTCTATACTTTTCGATATAACGGCTTTAATGCTAAGAAGGTTCATAATTAACTTTTCAAGGGCGGCGTCAGGTCAAAAGGACGAAATCTGTTTTGTTTTGAAACAATTGAGAAAGACGCAAGACAGAAGACTATAGACGTGGTCGCGAGATTAATTCTTAAAAATGGTTTCGCATTTTCACTAAAATACTTTTTGATATCGAAGTTCGAACTTGTGCTTCAAAGTTTGGGTACCTGCATTTAAACAGCGACCGATTCTCATTATATACTGAACTCAATGCAAATCAAATCAGTAGGCTACCAGAAAGGTTAGAATAAAAAATGACGATCCCATTTACGAGTAATATTTTGCCAACATGGGCTCTATGTTTCTAAGCCAATCCGTTGTTATTCCCCAAATTAGGCAGATGACACGATACGTTATGGAGACAAAACCATGATTATTTCATGTTTCGCGTAGCCACTTGAAGTATATTTTTTTGGTGTTAAGTTAGAAGCAAAGGATAAAATAGTGCAACTGGCTGCTAAACCAAATCTTAACTTTTTTTCCTTAGTCGCCTTTGATGACAATCGCAAAGAAATAGAGGGATGTTATTATAAATCCAACGCCTCAAACAACAACGACCAAAATCTACCCAGCAACAAGTTTTTTTAATAAAAATCCAATTCCAACGCTAATCCCTTAACTGGCAGATTAATAAAACCCAACGCTAAAAAGGTTTTAGGTCATCGCGTATTTTAATCCAGCCCCAGTCAACCTCAATGTCAGATCTGTCTGGGCATATTAAAAAAATCATACTGGCCACATTGATAAAAATATAAATATGTGCCCTTCGGAATTTCAAAAATAGAACGGAGGGCCCAACCTGCCAGCTGCTGGGTGTAGATTCACGTGAGTGCGGCGTTGTTAGCAACCATAGCATGCATATCTAGACCGACCAATCATACACTTTTTTTTCTACAGGCAGGTCAATAGATTCGAGAACGGACAAAAAATACTAACATGTAAATAATTTAGTCATTGTGCCGTTGTAGATATATTGACCTGCTGCAAGTCTCCTAGTGCCCCATATGTGAGTGCAGACCTGTAGAGCTAAAAACGCGGTGACCCTTATATGAGGCACTGAGCTGTGAAAACGCTAATTTCGTCATACAAATTCATTACAAAAAAAATACGTTTGCGGAGAAAGTAGCACACTTGATTTAATTTCTACCATTTTTAGGCTGTCGGGTAATCACTTGGCATCACTAAAATTCCACATAAATGAGAAATGGGCCTATTAATAGTAATATAGTATTATGTGAGTCTATAACTAGTTGATTGGCTATTAATAGGCCGTAAAATCTGTATATTGTGCTGTGCATTTCATGGTTAGTACTAGAGAGAAAAACTTTATTTGGCCACAAAATAGGATCGTTCCTCAGCGTTTCCCAAACTGTGAGTCGTGACGTGACCCACAGGTGAGTCGTGGGTGAATATTAAGTGGCCCCGAAACATAAGACGATGTTTCAACCGTGTCGCACGACTTCGCTTCTGGGCCCCAGAAATTCAGTGTTGCCTATTGCTAGCTTTACCCAGATGCTAAATATTTATCAAAATATTACTAGATTGTAGAAAATGTCTTTCGAAAATAAGTGGATCACCGTTTCACAGTTGCTGAAAAAAATTACGAAAAGCATATTTTTGTGTTTTAAGTAGGCAGATAACATAGATAATTTTGGATTTAAAATCAGACACAAGCGATAAATAAAATAGTGACAGGTTGCCAGCTTGTCGCCTAACCTATTTTCCTATCCTATTCTCTACGATGTAATCCATCACGACTTTAATGAAACTTTGCGAAAGTACATGTCCCTCAAACGTCAGAATAACAGAATAAAACTGTTATTGAATATTACTTTAATGTCAGTCATTGAGCGTAGTAATATTTTATTATACTCTACACCCTCGTAAAATATAATTGCGTCTATTTGTCTATTATTACACAGAGTAAGCAAGATCGTACATACATTCATACCAATATACCGTGAGTGGCGATCATTCGGTACGTAATGGTTACCACTATTAGACAATATTTTGGTTGGGAATTGTAGTTTTAACTGTCGATGCTATCTCATCTATAAAGCTAGATGATGCCACTAAAATTGTGGATACACTTATTTGTATTATTGATTTAATCAATATTACTCGTTGAGTTTATAACTATATAACGCATATATTTTTTGCGTTTAATACTACAAAGGAATCTAAGTCCATACAACCATGTCAGTACTTCAACCGTACTCTGTACTCGCATATTATGTACGAGGTCGATCACCAACTAATGTTCGCTCGCTATATTACTAAAAGAAATATCAAATCTCCATGCTAAATATATTAAACTACCTGAAGGCCACAGCTTGGCTCCGGCAGTATTTTCCTGAGCACTAATTAATAATAATAACCTTTTTGACAACGTGAGACCCGCTAAAACCATGAATCATTCAATATAGAGCAACTGTTAAATTTTTCGCCTAGCAACAAACTTGGCTCGTCCCTATGTATCTATAGCCTTACATCGTTCGTTATTCCTGAATCGGAATTCATTTACGCACGTCCCATCACCGTTATACCTAAAATATGAGTACGCATTTCGAACGCGCTTCACAATTTCCTTGTACAAACTTCGTCAGTCTGCAATTTCCTTGTCTATGGGCCCAATTTGCGTGCGATGGTATCCCCATTACACCGGCTTGCATTGTGTGTTGCCTATTGCTATCGATAACAAACGACGTTCGATGAATTTCGAATTTCGAATGGCGAATAACATTTTCGAATTTCGAATGGGTCGTGACAATGGCCACCGGTTGAAGTGAGGTGGCGCGAAGTCATTATGTTATCTGGTACTTAGTTTTATTTAGCTATTTTTTTTTCTACGCGTAGTTTGGCTTAGGAATCATGGGACTATGATTTGATGGGTCATTTATACGGTAAACGGAAATAGTTTTAACGATAATCGCATAAGGTATTTTTTTGAAAAATGCACAACTTTTTATAATTAAAACTTATCATTGAGAGCAATGCGCAAGATTCGCATGCATCCGTTTCATAGCAAATGTATATTCCTTTGCTAATTGCCTTCGGCGTCTACTGATCGCTATCCCGCTCGCCCTAATTTAAGTTGGATAGTTGTGGTAATTAGCACCCCCCC
>BHDV01009278.1:250669-297138 GCA_005406045.1 Adoxophyes honmai | reverse complement strand
CCCCCCCCTCGCTGATAACAGCGGGGGCTTATCAGACTGACTTGCGGTACATTAAGATGGAGGCGGCGATTGTGATGTCCGGGTTTTGATATTAATAGACCTTACTACATACATACTTGCTAAACGTGGCACTGGATTTTTGAATTCGTGTGCTCTGCCTACCCCTCTTGGGAATACAGGCGTGAGAATATGCATGTATTTAAATTACTTTAAATTTGGAACACCCAGTGACGCTGTGACGCCGATGCGCATTTGTTTATGGAATTCCATTTTCATTTTAGCCGTTATTTGCACGTCTCAATGATTTCTTTGAATTTTTTTTTCAATTATCATATGATAATAGAAAAGTTTATGTATGCAACTGTATATCAGGCATTAATCTTAAAATTTTTGCTTGCCATTGAAATAACCTCCATTAAATTAGGCTTATCTGTTTAAAAACTACTTAATTCACACCACGAACCTCACAGAAACACGTCTTTTATAGTACCCCTCTTTTCTCTTACAAAAACCAAGAAGCGACGCCAGCGGAATGACGTCACACGACAAACGTACGTCGTAACGACGGTATAAATATAAAAGTTCCAGCAAAGCCTTAATGCTATCTATTCGTCTTCGATTGAGTATTTCGCTGATTTGTCTTTTCCTCTCATTCTTTACGATTAATGTTCTACGCTCAAGGTTCTCCGCTAACTTGGAAGTAGAACGGCGTATGTGGCACCGTTGTGATGGTTCATAGGTCGTTTTGACACGGAGTGGTGAAGCAAAATGATTAATATGATGCGACGCGAGTTTGCTAGAAATGGACGCGGTGGTGCGAAACATAGAGCACTGTCTAACGGTTCCAAAATGTTTTTTTTTAGGTTTTAAGTTAAACGAAATGGCAGGTTGCTAACCTGTCGCCTAAAATATACTTTAACCTATTACCCTAGTCGCCTTTTACGTCTTCCGCGGAAGAAATATGTACAAACATACAAACATTTAATCACGCCTGTATGTGCAAATCGGGTAGGCAGAGCTACATAGCCAAAACCATAACTATTTCACGTTTCACGCCACTTCTAGCATATTTCTACGGTTGACAGGTTGAATGACAGGTTGCTAGCCAGGCTTCTAAAATATACCTTAACACCCTTAGTGGGCTCTTACGACATCCACGGAAAAAATGGAGAGGTGTCAATCTAAACCCGGACACCACACAGATTAGACTTTTAACTACGTCCCTCTGTTTAAAAGCTTTCCCTATTACACGCCACTCTCATTTAGCTTCCTGTAATACAACTTCAAGGGATAAAATCACTTACAACTGCTGTATCTGAAGTTCTCGTTTAGAGCCCAATGGCCGCCCTAATGACACAGAACACATAATCACTTCCACCTCAAAACAAATAAATAATCAACTTTGCCCAGGGAAGTTGGAAACAAGGGCCGGGATCGCCAGCTAGCGTAGGGTGACCAGCGGGGGTGAGATCATCGAGACATTCCTATTTCCTATGTGGTTAGAATAACACCTCGCCATTTCCTCCGTGGATTTTGTGTGAGTTTCCCGTGTGGTGTCGGGATAGAATAACACCCCTCCATTTCTTCCGTGGATGTCGTAAGAGGCGACTAAGGACATAGATTAAGGTATACTTTAGGCGACAGGCTAGCAACCTGTCACTATTCTACCTCTTCCATCTTTGCAAACCTAAAACTAAGCTATAAGTGGCTGCGAAGCGTGATATAGTCATAATCATGGTTTTGTCTATGTCACGTTTCGTGTGCTCTGCCTACCCCATTTGGGAACACAGGCGTGATTGTATGTATTTTGTGTGAGGTGACTAAGGAAACAAGTTTAAATATGCTTTAGGCGACGAGCTAGCAACCTGTCACTGTTGTCCCTTTTTCTACTGTTTTTAAACCTTAAATTATGCTAAGTGTCTGTAATGTCATCTAGTAAAAGTTACTTCGTTATGTAGAGGACACCAATTCAATGGTAATAAAAAAGGTAAAAAGCAGGGTGTCAAACATTGAGTAGTAGGTATACATATTATTTGATTTTATCGTAATCAGAATTTTAAGCATCTAGACATTTTCTAAATGTTTACATCCTTCATGTAGTTTATAAAACTTGGTAAGAACTGACCATCTCATATAAAGTGACTATGTCTATCGTTTATTCAGTGTACAGTCGAGTTCATTAATATATGAGCAAAACTGAGGGTTCAAAAATATCTGTACACCTTTATGACATTGACAATAAGGTTCAAAAGTTTACATATTGGGCATTTTGTCTGCTCATGTATTTATGAACTCGACTGAACCTACTCGTACACCGCAATATCAACAATTGACGGACAAAGAACTTTAACTCTTTATTAAAATTCCTGTCCCGCTTTTCCTTCCAGTCCTAAAAAAAAATGCCACTTAGCCAGCCTAGCATCGGTGGTCGTCACCGACAGGGATGTGCCGATTTATGTGTCGGAGCGACAACGGTAAATTATCGGGAGAAGATTTATGGGGGCCCTGCCACCCCTAGGGGCCTAGGAGCAGGTGACGCGAAGAGCTAGGTTCAGTTTATAAAAAGACGCCACATACATACATACAATCGCGCTCGTGCTCAAAATGGGGTAGGCAGAGCTCACGAGACGGTACATAGACAAAACCATGACTATTTCACGTTTCATTAAGTTTAGGTTTTTGAAAACAGATGGAAGAGGTATAATATGAATAGTTACTAGCCTGCCTAAAGCATACCTAAACCTGTTTTCGCCTCTTACGACATCCGCGGAAGAAATGGAGAGGTGTTATCTAATCCAACACCACACAAAAAAAGACGCCACGTTTGTTAGTAAAAGTGTAAAGGATACCTGCGAGGTTATCAATGAAGTGTGGTTGTTGTCGTGTACAGAATAATACGTAGAATCGGTGCCATTACCAACAAATTTTTAGATTACAGTGTAGTCGTGCCAGTGGTAGTAACTGGGTAAACGTCATTAGGAGATAATTACTTCCACAAGCGACGCTGTTAAAATTGTCCATACAGACGTCACTTTTTTGACATAAATTACTTTAATTCAACGATATTTTTTTTTTACTTTTGTCTAATATTTTTGAGTCACTCTGTAAAAAACATAAAAACTCTGAAATTATAAATGCGAAAGTTTGTGAATGTTTGATACATCTTCTTACGGATCTTTTACGGATTTTGGTATGCATCCTGTATTACACATAAAAGTACTTCAAAAAATAAACAACTGCTTTTAAAAGAGGTTTTATAACCTTAAAAACATGTCAATCCGTCGCAATCTTCCATGAAATGCCCGTTTTATACAAAACGAAGACCTATATCCGTCTGCTCTTATCGAACGAAGGTAAACACGCCCGGGGGGCACAACAATGCGCGATACACGCTTAATGGGGTAGGGAATTAATCATGGCCGCGATACGTGTAAGTAATGCTGTCGTACGTCGGTGCAGTTATTAATTTACTGGCTCAAGGCACAAAGGGTAGGTGCAGAAATCAATCTTTAAGAGGAAATATGCCGGTCGAAGGAATTGAAAAATAGGTATTTGCTAAATCTATTGCTGTCGCGCCGTGACCTGCCCAGACGACGTCGAGTGCGATAAGAACAACTACAGCTCGGACCGAAAACACCTATGAAAATTATGCAAAAACAACGTTTCGTAGTCCCCTGATTTCTTCTCCAAAACTTAACCGATTAAACATGTTTTTTCATTAAATGTTTAAGAAATGTCATAACTGTGTTTCTATGTTCTTATATTTTGATATAATTGTGTTAAAATTGGTTTCTAGAGGTTTGAACACAACGAAAAAAACTTGCCAATTTTTCATGTTTTTGAAGGTATCTCCTTTAATAATTCAATAAAGAAAAAAAGGAAAACATAGGAACATGCTAATATATCATTAGATTGTTGATGTAAAAAATCATTGTTCTACGGGTAATATCCAGCGAGGAATCAGGGGACTACGTTTCCATACAAAATATGACCGCTCCATTTCCTCTTAAAGCTCGTTCAACCCACAAACACGTCTCATACATACATATAATCACTCCTGTGTTCCGTAATGGGATAGGCAGAGCACGCGAAACATGACGTAGGCCAAACTATAACTATGATTTTGCAGCTACTTACTACATTTCAGGTTTAAAAACAGGAGGAAGAGGTTTAACAGTGACAGGTTGCCAGCCTGTTGCCTAAATCGTAAATACGTACATACAATCACGCCCCCCGTGTGGTGCCGGGTTAGAATAGCACTTCCCCTTTTCTTCCCGTGGGTGTCGTTAGAGTCGACTCTGCGAAAAGGTTAGTGTGTTGTGGGCGATGGGCTAGCAACCTGTCACTGCAATATCACGTTTAATCATCTGGTTACCCTGAAATTGCTAAACGTAGCACTGGATTTTTGAATTCATGTGCTCTGCCTACCCCTCTTGGGAATACAGGCGTGAGAATATGTATGTATGTATGCAATCACGCCTGTGTTGCAAAATGCGGTAATATCACATAAAACAAATCATGACTATTTCATGTTTCCTCTCAGGATATCCACGGAAGAAATAGCGAGGTGTGATTCTAAACCCGACACAACATGGGGTACTCTGAAACGTAAAACTTACTATTCTAAAACTTGCGAGGGATAAACGAAAAAGCCTGTAGCCCTTTTAAAAGGGCTCGTTATTGAGTCTCCATCATTTTGCCTCGGCATCCTATTTCTGCCCCTTGCCCCTTAGGCTGTGGGACCATAGCGGCTGCGATGAAAAGCATAGGATAGCTTGGCAGTGATAAGCTGAGAAAGTATGTAAGTATACTACATACTTACATACGTCACGCGTGTATCCCCAAATGGGGTAGGCAGAACACACGCTTAGTAGCCACTTCTAGCATATTTTTTAGGTTGTAGCGAAAAAGTTTTACATTTTCACAATTTCTTGCGGTGACGAGTTTACAACTACACTTCTTTATTTCTACTTCGAAAGCCGTAAGAGTCGATTAGATTAAGGGAATAGGTTAAGGTATGCTTTATTAATATTCCTCTATTATATGACTTCAACCTATAATCGTGCTAAAAGCGGACAGGACATTGCTATGGTTCTGTCTAACAAAAGTGTGTACTTCGCCTACCACATTTGGGAATTCTACAGAGACGTAACGTGATCGTTTTCTTGTATGACAATGACAAAATGCACAAAGACACGGAAGATAGTCCATCGTCCCATTCGCCGCGCTGCTAATCTCTCGCGTGGGATCTAATGGACCCGCGGCCTTACCCCGGGGCGCCAGGGACCTATTTTGCCTAAAATTAGGATCTTATAAGACTTTTGGCGCGATTCGATTTCGTTCAGATTGTGCGGCGGATTCAATTCTTCGCGGATAACGAGAAAGGGCCATTGGCTGGGGGAGGTGTGAAGCTGTGTTGTGAATGCATGTTTAATGACATTCGTGAAAAAATTCGTTAAATTTTACTCTAAAATGAAATCCATAACGTCACGCCACTCTCTCGCAGGGGTAGGCAGACCACTGTTGCACTTGCTACGATTGACATACCTCTTTTGATTCATCCACGTTCTTTTTTTAATCTCTTCATATATGCTCGTCGGTTTCGGGTATTATAGACCTGACCTGTTTCTAAAACGTCCCCGATTTGGTCACGGTCGGTTGTGTAAATACAACTTTCAACTTTCTCTCTGCGGACTTCGATAGTAGACATCATAAGGAACTCTGAAATGCGATACGTGTATCCATCCACAGTCAATTTCCCAGGTAATGCACGTCGTTTGTGAAATCGTGAGCGCTGGCGGCTTGCCACATTGATGAGAGAGCGCCACCGAAACTAGAGTCCTTTTCAGTGTTGCCAATATAGCGAATTTCTCGTTAGAAGTGGCGACTTTTGATCAAGGCTCAAAAGACGACAAAAAGAGTTAGAATACTGTTTTCTTTTTATTTACAAAATTTTGATCACGGCTCTTCTGTATTTGTACATGATAAAAGTTAAGTGTTTATAGCCAATAATTAAAGCAGGAAAGATCACTTTTTCGACCATTAGCCGGTTAAAAACATCATAAAATTGTACTTGACACCTGTAGCTGGTATATTTTTATGCGAATAGCTAGCACGCGTTTTTGTGCGCAGATTTAGTTACACGCGTGCTAGCTACTTGTAGGAAAAAAAAACAGCTACAGGCATGTGCATTTCCGGCATTTTTTTCTGTCATTAATTCTGTGTTCACAGAGAGGAGTTTTTTTTGTTATTAAGTCCATTACCCGATCCTCGAATTTCGAATACACCTAGTGATGTACCGTGACCTGTCGATGCGGCGATCGAATGTCGATGGTTGATATCAACGGGTTCATTCAACGAACATCCCTCCGCGTTTCGTTCGGAATCACGTTTCCAATCCGACCGGGTATCCTTCTTGTTTGGGTATTTGTATGTATGGCTTGTTAAAGGGTAAATGGGTACGGGGACGTCACATTTGGGAGTTTAGAAACACGAATATGCGACCGGAATAAAGTTGATGAGAGACAAATGTGCGCAAATAGATTTCGTCGGGTTTTTGTATTGGTAGGGATGTAAATTGACGCAAGGCGTATGGGGACAATTCGCGAAAGGTATTAGTGTAATTTACTAATGTATTGTCTCATGTTTTCTTTCACAAAGTACCTAACGAGAAAACGCTAGTATTATTAGAAAAGTTAGGTTTGACGAAATTAATTATAGATAGTGTGATGAAACCATGACTTCTTCACGATTCTTAGCTACTTCTAGAACTTCGTTGGTTTTAAGTTAAGAGGTCCAATAGGCTTGATGACTAAAAAAAACTATTTAGTCCGTCATACAGATTACCAAAAAATATTGTACCCATATTTTTTCTTTTATTTGACAAACGAAAAATGGCGACAACACAGCGCTTGAAAGTTTCGCGTGACGTCACGCCTAGGTACAAATTTTACCTAGGCGTGACGTCACAAGCCCCCACTCCAGAAGTTTGATGATCTATAACTTTATCAATGTTTAGTTATTTGAAAAAAGAAAAAAACATGTATGTCACATTTTCCGTAATCTTACTTACGGACTAATTAGAATTACATTTTTTTTACGCAGTCATCATCCCTATTGTGGTTGCTAGCCAGACGCCTAATATAAACATATCTTAACCTAGTTTCTTTAGTCACCTCCTACGACACCCACGGAAATAGAGAGGTGGAATTCGAAGCCCGACACTACAGGGGACTGTGTAACTTCAAACATGTGTCATCATAATGATTGAACATCGTATTTCTCTCGTTCCAGATGAAGTGGACGTGATCGGCTACACGTCCAACCAGAGCGACAGCGAGTCGCTGGTGTCGGGCCGCAGCGGCAGCGGCGACAGCGGCGTGTGCGAGCGCGCGCGGCGCACGCGTCGCTCGCCGCGGGCCGCGCCGCGCCGCGCCGCGAGGAACACGAGGGTCTAGGTGGGTCAGCCTTTCATTAACTTTTGATAATTGTACCTCTATAACATTTCTCCTATATCTAGACTGTCCTTTTTTTACTAAATATTTTTTTATACTTAATAGCTCATCAAAACATTGCAACAACAATAATGCAACTGCTGCCATCCCACATTATGAATAGAAAATATTATTGTTATTGTATTATATCTGTATTTTTATCTTACATTATTTTTGCACTCACTTTGTGTTCATATTGTCCGTCATCTTGCCTTTTTCCTCTACCAATAGTTCTTATATTCTTGCTGTTTCACCACTGGTCATCTTGCCTTTTTTCACCACTCACTCACTAAACACTAACTTGTTGAGGAACGCGAGCAGCTCGCTGCAACTCTGACAGGGTGATCTCGTTACGCATCCACTTTTTATGGGTCACTTTGCACCTCCTGTACAAAGCGTACCCGCATCCAAGGATAATTCTCAAATTTTTCCATTAATCGACTGTTGTCTACTTGAGCCATTTTATTATTTTGTCTCACTGATTAATTTATTAAGTTCCCATTAAGGTGCACTCAGCCCGTTTATGGCAGGATCGCCATGTAATGCCTATAGTCGACTGCGGCGTGACAGCTTCCTAACAAACTTCACTTGCAGCCGTTACAGCCCTCGGCATCTAGAGTGGCAAGATTTTACCCGGCGGTTCGCGCTTCGCTTTTCTATTGAAACATCGAAATGAAAGTTGAATGGAACTTGCCCCCTCTAATTAAAATCGAAAGTTAGATTCCGGAGACTGTAAACTCATGACAAATAACTAGTCCAGTCAGTCAAGACAATCAATTCACTATAATTCCAAAAGTTTTCAAACTTCGGTCTAGTGAATGGTACATTGAGACAACAATAAATCTCATTTTGCAACCTTGTCCGCAGTCCGGAACATTGTTAAAATTGCAATTTAATTAATTTTTGCTGTATGGTCGTGAAAAAAATTCCAAGAGCTCTGCAAAGTTGGAGTTGTGTTAAATATACTATTTTACATCACGTGTCAAATTTGCAACCAATTCAAGTGTACGGAACATTTTTTGTTATTAAAAATTAATGTTTTTCTTTATTAAATTGAAGGAAAACGTTCCAAAAGTTCTGCAAACTTGACACATACATCGGAAAAAAATACCGAACGGTTGTATAAATTTGCAACCTTTTTGGTCGACCGGAACATGTTTATTTATAATTCGTTTTAAATTCGTGGTCATTTTTTGAGCAAGGCTGTCTCGGAAAAATTACAAAAGTTTTGAAACTTGGTTGCAAACTTCGAAAACATCTATTCTGATGCATTTACAAATTTGCAAAAATTTTTTTTTACAATATCCTTATTATACCAGTATTGCATCAGAATAGATGTTTTCGAAATATGCAACCAAGTTTCAAAACTTTTGTAATTTTTCCGAGACAGCCTTGCTCAAAAAATGACCACGAATTTAAAACGAATTATAAATAAACATGTTCCGGTCGACCAAAAAGGTTGCAAATTTATACAACCGTTCGGTATATTTTTCCGATGTATGTGTCAAGTTTGCAGAACTTTTGGAACGTTTTCCTTCAATTTAATAAAGAAAAACATTAATTTTTAATAACAAAAAATGTTCCGTACACTTGAATTGGTTGCAAATTTGACACGTGATGTAAAATAGTATATTTAACACAACTCCAACTTTGCAGAACTTTTGGAATTTTTTTCACGACCATACAGCAAAAATTAATTAAATTGCAATTTTAACAATGTTCCGGACTGCGGACAAGGTTGCAAAATGAGATTTATTGTTGTCTCAATGTACCATTCACTAGACCGAAGTTTGAAAACTTTTGGAATTATTGTTAAATTTTCGATTTCGGATGTCAATTATGACTGGACTAAACGGTATAAACATAAATTGGTGATTTTTTCCATACAAAATTTTTGAGTCACTTTTGTGACCATTTGTATGAAAAATATTGTCACGGAACTGTCATTTTTCAGAAGACTTTTTCTTAATTTCGAGTAGTTTTTTAACCGACTTCAAAAAAGGAGGAGGTTCTCAATTCGACCTAATTTTTTTTTTCGTGTATGTTACTCGATAGCTCGGAGACCCGTGGACCGATTTTCAAAATTTTTTTTTAATCGGAAGGGCATAACCCTAAATTGGTCCCATTCGCACGAAACCAGGATCTGATGATGGAATCTTGGAGAAATCGAGGGAACTCTTCAAATTTTTTATGGAGATGTACGGCGTTTTCGGTCATTTGTTGATGAAGTCAAGATTTTACATTCAGTAAACAGAATACTTTCAAAATATAGCTAATTTGAAGTCGGTTTTTTTTTGTTTAAAATTATTTGTGTGTCACTTCAGAGGGTACATTCTTGCTTTTGGTTGCAGGTGGCGAGCGGGCGGCGCTCGCGCCGGCCGGGTGCGCCCCGCTCCCGTTATTACTTCGTAACGTAAACGATCGTAGAACATTTTGTTGATACATGTACTAAGGCGACTGGTGTTTCTGTGACTGAACGGTGACGAGTGCCCGCGAACCACGCCATCTAGTGGCGAACCGCGCCACCTACTGGCGGACGCTACAAGCCCACTGGCGCCCTCTACAAGCCCACTGGCGCCCTCTACAAGCCCAATGGCGCCCTCTACTGGCCAGCTCCGACTGGGGCGCCCTCTAGTCGCTGCAACGGAAGCCCGGCTACCAGCGCCGGCCGACTCTGCTAATCATTATCGAGTACAAAATTGCCAAAAATTGTTTCTTCTTTTGTTCTTATCCTCCGGTCGGTGTTAGTTTTTTTTTTCAACACTTTCAACTACAGAACGTCATTTGTTTTTTTTTTTGGTGAACCAGTTTGAATGGACGAGATCGTTTTTTTTAAGTAAAAAGAAAATCTTTAAAGTATGTTTTTTCTGGTTTTGTGAGCACTGCTAAAATTTATATTTTATGCGATTAGATTGCATTGATCGGAACGTCTTGTTACTTCATTATTTCTAATGGATGCTATAAAATTCACGCGTCAAGAGCTATTTCATTTTGAGTATATTGTCAACCCATACACCCGTGACTTGAGAAATTTATTAAACGCGATCTTTTCTGTTCAAATTAATTCACATACAACTCGAACCATCAGAAAAATTGTTTTTCCGTATTTGCTCACTGTACATCCGGTTTTTGTTATTATATTTAGTTCGTTGGGGAAATTCATAAACAGAAAATAATTCAATATTTTAGTATGACTTTTCGTACAAAATAATACATATTGGGCGAACGGACGCTCTGTATTTTCATCATCATTGATATTTTAATAATCATGTTATTTTGCTATATGTTATTGAATTTTCTATCGGTCATATTGAACATAAATTAACGGTCGATGGACCGTTCAACTCTATAAGGGTACTTATCGTTATTTTCCACAAAAGTTGCTGATTTAGCGAAATGTTGTATAGATAAATATCAATTTTATATTTGTATATAATTATTTTTCTTGTAAAAAATCAATCAAATAGAATTAGATCTGTGAAATAAGTGGGCGTCTTGCTGTTGCAAACACCTTTATTCTGGGTTCACACAATTTTGACCCACCAAGATATTGTTTAAGAGAATGTTAACTCCATTAAATCTCAGTACTAACCAAAAAACAATTCGTATTGTGGACCCTTCATACTCGCGGGATCTGACTGCGAGCGAAGCTAAACAAGGGAACATATTTTTTGGTCGCGTTTCTTCCCGCGAGTGTGAAGTCCAATACGATTTGTTGGCACAGCTTGAATTCACGCGCACAGCCACCAAGTTGCTTCTTTTAGCTTCTTGTCATCGTCTAAATTTCATTTTTATCGTTGTCTATGCCAGTCATGGCAACACTGTTCTTATCATAGACTACAGACGCCAGCATAGACTGGTTGAATTGTAAACTTCGCGTCAGCGCGTACTCTTTTGTTACAAAATGTTGCAAGAGAATGATAGCACGAAAAACTGTCTCTACACCAGTGACTTAAAAAAAAAGATTACCAAAAAGAAAGTGTTTTACTGGAGCCCATTAGACCATTTCTCGAGAAATACTAGTCTAATTTAATACTAGTGTTTGTGTCCTTTCATTTTTGAGAAAGTAAGACGATTTATTATTTGAGAAACTGGCTCCAGAAGACAAGGTTAGTGACAACCTCCAATACTAAAGGAACTAAATTAAAATAAAGGACTTTTACATCAGTCTTTTTGAGTCACTTATTCTACTGGCGGGTTGTTTTGGTGTCTCAGCCTCGTGTCTATGCTGTTGTCCGTAGTCTAATCTCATTGACAGGCAGTACACCACACCACAGACTTTCTAACTAACATCGTATTCTTAAGTATTGATATTGAATATTCTATGATCTCACTTCATTGTCACACACCCAACTGAGTAATTTGTCATTAAATCGACTTGTTCCTTCGATTGTTTTATCATGCCTGACGTGTTTCCATAAGTCGCATCGTAACGGGAAAGTGGTCATTGTTGTGTATAAATTTAAATAAAATTGGAGATCAACAAAACTATTATTATTTATTTTAGATAGAGTCTCTAGACTATAAAATTAATATATTATTGCGAATTAATATAAATCTACCATTTTATTTTAATCTATTGACAAGTCAAATGACAAAATTACTTTAGTGGTATTTAATTAATGTGGACATTCACGTACCAAAAAATAAATACTTATTATACATTGTAAAGAGAAATGGACAATATTATGAGAATGTGTCGACACAAAATCTTGCAAGGGGACACCAGCTAGAAGAGTACACATATTTTTGTTAGGACTATTTTACCTTGTATAAATTGTTAATTTTGTGGCGAGCGTCTGGCAACACTGTATATTACGTATGTTCAATAATTTTGGTGGCAATACACATTTGGGCGGAGTCACGTCTCATTCGCTTCTGGCCCTGAATGTTTTTTTTTTATAATTGCATTAATATTGTAAATTGTTTTTAGGTATGAATGTTATGTAAGGATAGTTATAACGTATTATCATTTGTAAGTATAACATTTGTTTTAGAAATGACAGTCTGATCTCTTAAGGTTATAAATGTGTGTGATCTGCTGGAGGCTACGCGTCGGGCTCACTTTTTTCTACCGTCATTCAACCATTATTCTATTTAGTATTCTATTATAATTAAGTCGTCAAAAAATGTTTTAAGACATTGCGTTGTTGTGAATGCACCTAATTTACCAGTCGCGTTTAAATTTACCATTGTCATTTCATATAAGAAGTTCATACTTGTATCGATATCCCCGTCGTCTGCATTTAATATTTTGCATTCATTATCTACTATACTCCGTTTCATTTAAGATTTGAATCTTAACTGTCAAAACCTCACACATTTTTAAGTGAACACAAGGCATCACCACAAATACTGATATTGTTTAGTATTGAAATCATTATAACAAACAGTAATAAGTGTTATTGCACTAATCATATCTAGTTTTACGTTTGGGTTTCAGAGAAAAAATGTTTTTATTCCGTTGCAAATTCAAGTCTTAAAAGAAACAGAGTATAATACAATATTTGCCAACTTCCCCGTATCTTTTCGTCCAATTAATTAGAAAAAAAACTGCTCAATTTGGTAAAACAAACTAAGTACATTATGTACTAAATATTCTCTATTTATTGGTTGAATCGTAGTGGAGTCGAGTCTGCCCGACGCCGCCGCCTCCAGCTACCTGAAGACCTGTGTGCCTCTGTCAATCCTGCCGAAACATGTCAACAAATATCGGTTTCAAATTATATAAGTATCACAAAAAATATATTTATCTAATTTATTTAACGACAGTACACTGTCGATCTTCGAAAACTGTACCAAGGTTCCGAGATATTTCATTTGAGAACTTCGTGAATGCCTGGAAGGTTACTTATTCGTTCTTAAAACTTGTTTAGAGTGAGAAGGGCTGTATTTTTAGTGCTTCTCACTCTAACAGTAAAGCCTGATCCTTATTAATACAATTATCGAAGTTTTTAAAGTAGCTAAACATTTTGTAGGTAAATGAATCATCTCATCGTCCAATTTTTTTTTCGACGTTAGTTATATTGATATGGATATGGCTTTAAATTTCATGGTAGCCTAGCTGTCGAATACTCCTAACGTAATTCGAGAAGTCTGTGGTCGCTGGAGCGGGCGCGCTGTCACCGCGGCTCGTCTCCCGCGCCAGCCGGCTCGGCACAGCACGAGACAGACTACACCTGTCACTGTCTCACTAGAACTTAAGAGAGTGACAGGTATTCTGAGTCTCTCCGCGTTGCTGTGCTGAGCCTACAGAGCGCGGAGCAAGCGGCGCCGGGACGCTTTAAGAGTACAAATTCTGTATAAGCCCCTACTTGAGTGTTAATTCTAAATGTTAATTTTTAAAACACGAAACAGGGAGACGGTATCGGTGTACGATGTACGAAATTAGTGTATTGTAGCGCGGGCGACAGTAGTGGCCAACGGATCCGGTCATCTGCCTTCGGTGTTGTCTCTTCCTTAAATAAATTGTCTATCCTATCGCTACAGTGCGTTTGATTTGCTATTTCTACTGTTTCTGTCGTAGTGGAGCGACGCTCGCGGAACCCGCGGTGCCACTGTAACGATAGGGTACCAGCGCGCACTGTACGCGCGTACTTTTTAGATAAGAAATGTGTTATTAGAATTGAAATTGCAATAATTGCCTCCGCCGCGAGGCCGCCACTCGAATGCTCAATTAAAAAATTAGTCCGGCGTTGTAAAAAATATCAGGTTGTAAATATTGGAGCCAAAATTTTTATACAAATTATTTCATAACGATGGGGGTTCGAGTGCGGCGCGGGCGGAGCAAGCGCCGTCAACAGCTCGCGTCTGGTTTCTGAACGAATACAAATCGTGGGCTACTTGAACGTGGAGAACATATTCCGTTATTCAGATTCATCACACACAGCCAATCCGAGACAACTTCACGTTTGAGTAGCGACATGAGCGTGGTTATTAAATCGGCTGTGATTCACAAAGAACGTCTGGGTAATAATCAACGCGCCTTTTGCGTCATTAGACTGACTTTACACCTTTAAAATCCAGCCGGGGTTTTCAACACGACTTCTCGATTTGTTGAAATATTGCTGATAAACGACAACACGCGAATCGCGAAGTCGGTGTTTTTGACCCGATTTGATTTGGCTTTTACGCTAAGTTTACATCAGCTGAATTTGTGTAACTGCGCCCTAGACATCACACCAAGTAAAGTGAGATAGGGTCCAGTCTTTTCGCAGATGTAAACTTTGCATTATAACTTGAACTGTTTATCCCACATTTTTTTGATGGTAGCCACCTTGATTTGATGTGTTGATTAAAGTTTCAACATCGTGTCGATCTTTAAATCAAAGTCGGTTCATAAATTTGCAAACGTACGCAAATTTATGAACCACATTTAAATTAAATGTGGATTCTATAAAACCATCAAAAATAGTGTGGTAGACGCTTAATTTTAACTTTTTTTCTGTATTCGTTCAGAAATTTCATGCCAGTGGAGACTCTGTCCGAGTAGGAACGTTAGATCCGACAACTGCCGATGACTTGGCAGCATATTCGATGTATTTGGCGAAACGTGGCACATGTAATTTACTATATGTAAAAAAGTTATAGAACTAATTTAATAAAATTATAAATAAATTCACGTTGTTTTATTTGGTGACGGTAGCACGCGTATTTGCGTGAAACTAACAAGATACAAATAGACAAAACTACTATGTCAAAGTTAAATTAAATCCCCCTCCCCCTCCAAGTCACATACCATAGAGGATAGACCAACTAGAAAAACAATGATGGCCACCCAGTTCCGCAAACCGTCAGTTTATTTCAACTTACAAACTGTCACAGAAACTGTAAAGAGCCAACCATAGAGGAAAAAGCCACTGCGTTACGCGCGATATTGGGCCAGCCAATAAGAGCACAGCTGAATGCTTTGGCGGAACAAATTTTTTCAATTTTTTTTTGCTTCGAACAAATTCAATTTTGACATTAGTACTCTATAGGTTCTGTCAGGCCCCCGACACTCCATACAACCGACCGCGCGAGATAGCCTACTACTACTACATAAACAACATAACGTCTGTACACGCGCCATGTGTGTGCGTAAACTATGCAGGGCCGTCACTCAATTTGTAGCTTTGGAGAACTAAGTAAAGACTCATTTAATAACTTAGTTATTAAGTGCCTAAGAAGATTTTTCATAACAAAACTAGCAGCACTGCCTAATTATACAAATAATTTGGAATAATGTAAGCGTTCCTTACATTTGTTCATTGGATGGAAGTCTGAAAAACCTCCGATTCTTGTTTGAATAATTGATTTCCATACAACCATATATACCGAACAATAGCGTACCAGTTTTATTCTATTCTCTAGCCAATACTTTTACGTGTTTCACATCTAAGTATAAAATATTAGAGAAAATGTTCCTACCCGCGCATTCCGTGAGTAATGACAACCGTGTGACGTAAGCGCGGTGTGACTGCCTCGTTGACTGCTACGTCGCAGGCGACGATATTTTGGCGGGGGGAGGTGAGTGTCGCTTCTTTACGTAGTAATAGTTTCTATTCTTTGGTTCTGTCCTCTATGTCACATACTTATGAAAATTATAGTAATTTTGTCACAAAACACAGACACCCCCCTCCCCCAACCCCTCATAAAAGTGTGACATACTATATGGATGGTCCCATAGTGACAGGTTGCTAGCCTGTCGCCTACCTACCTTAATTTATTTCAAAGGCAATAAAAATTAAACACAACATCAGAATGAAATCCTTTATTCCGACACACATTCTGGATTTGTCGACCAGCGAATGACCAGAGAGAGACAAAACATTTCAAACAAGAACAATAAACATTGACCTACGTCTTAGTATAATTATCGTGCTAGTAAAATACGCCTGTACTTTGGTCTAATAATGGCACCTATAGGTAAGTTTTATTTACACTAATCATTACTGGCTATTGGATACGACCACAGACAAAATAGGATTATTCAATTATTGCTTCTTCTTATTCGCAATTCTGCACATTTCAGAAGCAACTGCGGGGAATATTGTGCAGAATCACGAATAAAAAGAAACAATAATGGCATAAGTGTCGAATAGTCTATAAAATTGGGACTATTGTCTCGCTCTTTTTGATTGTGAGCGAGTGAAACAGTCGCCGTAGGCGTAGCACGGCACCGCTAGCTAAATTTACCTGTCATTTTCTGACGTCTCTAGTTAGACAGTGACAGGTGTAGTCTATCTTGCGTGAAATAATAGCCCCGCGCGTTGATATTGCGATGAAACCTTGTCACAATAACAGCTGCGTGACGTCATCCGTCGCAAAAAAGTACAGATAGCAAACAAAAATGTAATAAAAAGTGAATCCTTACTTCCTTACTAATATTATCCTTACTTCCTTACTAATACTAATATTATAAGTCAGAAAGTGAGTTTGTTTGTTTGTTTGTTTGTTCCGCTTTCACGCCGTAACAACTGAAGCGATTGCTTTGAAATTTTGCAGAAGTAAAGATAGAAGTCCAGATTAAATAATAGGCTACTTTTTATACCGGAAAAATTGATGTTCCCGAAGGAAAACAAAAATATAGTTTGCTTGATAGATCGATATCGATCGATGATAGATCGATATCAATCGATGACCGATCGATAGATGATAGATCGATGGCGCTGTGTGTCGTTTGAAACGAGAAGTTTTCTTATAGTTGTGCTTTATACCGCAATATAACCGAGTTCCACGCGGGTGAAGCCGCGGGCGGAAAGCTAGTAAACTATAAAAAAACTCCGTTTGATAATGAAGTTCCATTTAATCTACCAAGAAATGTGACTGTCACAGTGTGACAACTGCCGGCCGCCAATCGCAATATCAACTTGCGGGGCTTATAGCTGTACGTTTGTTTGATGCTAGACCAACTGTTATTGCTTTGGCAAACTGTCCATTTTAAAATATAGTACATTTCCAATGGCCCAATCAACTTTTTTGTATTTGTCTATGCTGTAACTATAACTGTGATTGCTTAGAAAAAGGTAGTATAGATTGTTTTATGCCCAAGAAAATTATCTTACTCTACTCAAGAGACATCAGCATAGCAACCAGCTGCCTTAGCACGACAGGGCACGAGTAGTTGCGCGTGAGATAGACTATACCCGTCACTTTCTAACTAGAGACGTCAGAGAGCGACGCGCGGGAAGCCTACCGGGACATAAAATAGTTGATTGACCAATATCTGTGACGCTAGTAGTGATTCGGTGAATTAATTCATGACTCATGACGTCAATCTTGGTATCAAATGGTCTTGATTGACAGAATTCATGGTTCGATTGAATTTGATTTGACAAAAACGAAATTACACTTTTATATCAATAGGTATTATATATCTTACTCATTAAAAAAAAGATATTTTTTTGAGGAAGATTACTCTGTACCTTACAGTTTTTTAGGAAGTTGTATAATAAAGTTAGAACTGGCTGACAAGGAAGAAGCTGGTTCACACAATGAAGATTAATGATGATGATGATAAATACAAGAACAATTGCTTTAAAAATTCTACAGAATAAAACTTAAGAAAATTAACATTGCATAATAATTTCATACTTAATAAATAATTAATATATGTTTACATCGACAATACAATTGAACACTTAGAATAGCCGGGTCCTCACTAACCAAATCGCTTCACGAGGCAGGCAGCCATTTAGTGCGATCATGAGACTTAGGTCCCTAGCAAACGGCGTATTTAAAACGCGCAGTTGACGTGTGTTTGAAGAACCCACGTCGTTTGGGCCATAGATATAGATTTTTGCGTTTGTATAGATTCAAACACACGTAAAACGCGTTACAAACGCGCGTTTGAAGCGCGCTCGCAACTCGTTTAAAGCGCGTACGAAGGGGCAGTAAAAGGGCAGAGGAGCGCACGCTTCCTACCGGTGTATCTGCGCGTATACGCGCAGTAGACGCGTGTTTCACGATCACTCCGTGTGCATAGGATTACACAGTTTTGTTTGTATCTCGTTTGATACGCGCGTCAACTGCGCGTATTAAATACGCCGTGAACTAGGGATCCTAGTAAAGCATGCCTCACGTACTTGCCTCGCGAGGCAGTTCGGTCGGTGAGGACCCGGCTACTAAATAAGTAATTTAAATTATAATGGAGACGTCACGATTAACGTGCAGTATAATCAATATCAAGTAATAATATATGTAAAAGCTCGCATCAAATGAAAGGGCACCGAATCGATCAATATTTTGAAACATACGAATAACTCACATCTAAAATCGATTTTAGCTCGGTATTAATATCATCGAACACGAGTAGTTACAGGAACAGAGCGGTGGCGCGCAGTGCTCGTTTGGTAGCAGCGGCTCATAGATGAATGGCTACGGATTAGCTCGAAACACGTCGAGCTAAATTCGATTTAAGTCGTGAGTTATCTGTATACATATTTTAAGATGAGTGAGTCTCGCGGTACTTTTTTGTTCAAAACATATCACACTTTTTCAACTAGGATTTGAAACCGCTCATGCTTACAAATGTGTTCAAAATAGTTTCAAACAAGCGACATAAAGACGTTAAGTAGCCTTTCGTGAGCTGTGACTTACTATGGAACCTTTTCACAGTAAACGTCATGGTGACAGGTTTACTCGACATAGGAAATCCTTATTAAGTTTACAAAGTTTGACGATAGTTGACTGTTCATGGTGGCACGCAAAAACAACACTAATTAACAGTGTCATGAATTTTAACAATGGACTCAAATATGATGCCATCAAAATATCGGTGTGTAAATTAATTGAAAATGCAAGGATTGACGCTACAAATGTTTTTTTTTTAATCTAAACAATCGATGGTACTAGAAGAGTTTTAAAGGTATAAGTCTAAGAAATATTATATTTAATGTGAAAACATAAGGACATTTTTATACATTACCATATTTACTTTTAGACTAATAGTTTTAGTGCAATCACGCAAAAATCATCGCGATGAGGAAAAATCGCGAGTAAAAAAATTGAAGATTGTGTAATGGAAAACACTATTATGAATTTAAAAAGAAAAATTAGTCTACTTTGAAGAACACTTACACTAATTTTAATATATAATAAATAAAAACTAAATAAAACGGGCTTAAATCTTTAAAGGTATTTTATACAATGTAGCTAATGGGGTTTCACTTCACTATACTTATTGCTACAAGAAACATCTAAATATATAAACAAGTGTAACAGCACGATTTTAAACATACTAAAATATACAGCTATTCTCAATATCAATTTACAGTAAAATTTTGGTTTTTACAATTTCACTTTTTTTTTCTTCGAAACTTTATAATCACCTTAAAGCAGCGTAAAGCCTGCATCACACAAGCCACAAAACTATAATTTTATATTTTTAAGAGTATTTTTTAGGGTTTATTTAGTTTATTATTAGTAATTAAACGAAATAGCTTAACATAACATGAACATCGCACCTGTACTCCCATACGGTAGGCAGAGCACACGAAAGGCTACAATAAAAACAGTTAAATATTTTACGTTTCGGGCCACCTTTAGCAATCCAGCAATAGCTATGTTTAGTTACTTTACTTAAACGGATAAAACGACAGCAACGCCTATTTTAAATTACGTTACCTATTAAGGCATTGGCTGAGGGATTCCCATCGCAATTGCATTTAAATACACACAAACATACAAACAATCACCCCTGTATTCTCGGATGTAGGCAGAGCACGTGAAATGTTACACAGACGAACCGCAAACATTTCACGTTTCTTAGCTACATTTAGCGTAGTTTTACGTACGCCTATAGCATACCTAAACCTACGTTTCATAAGACATCCACGGAAGTAATGGAGAGGTCTTATTTTAAACCCGACACCACACACAGAATAGTAAATAAAATAGTACCAGCTGAAAAAACAACCTTCGTTAAAACTGTTAACAGATTGTGAACGGACAATAACGTTAACGAAGTTAATTCAGAATAACGTGTGTTAATCGAAATAACGAAGTCGCAAGTATGTTTAGAACAATCACAAGGAGTATTTAAACAGTTCTCGTTATCAAAATGCAATTACGTGTGAAGCGATCCCTCCGCTCGAGAAATATCTCATAATATCTATTGATTTTTATTTGGTAACAATAATACTATTCTTAAACTTAGGTAGTATATTTATTAAACTAATTATCGGTGGACTAATAATACTATTACAATTAAATATTCGATAAAGATGTTTTGTTGTAGTATTTGCTTTGATGAGCATTTTTTTGTCGATCAGTCGGTTTAGCACGGCAAGACGCGTGTTAGACTAAAGGTCTTCGCTCATTACAACAACTCAACGCCGACTCGACTTTATGCCTAATATTGAAATTTAAGCCCTATGTCATATGTTGTAGGTTGAATTTCAAAAAATGATACTTTGACAACTCGTCGTACACTACTTTAATATCATTTTTTGAAATTCAACCTACAACATATGACATAGGGCTTAAATTTCAATATTACCTGTCACTGTTTAAATAGAGATGTCAAAAAATGACAGGTCTATCCAGCGCGGGTTGCCGTGCTAAGTCTACTGCAATTAGAAACTACACAAACTTTTAATTAATTAATCAACTGACAAAACAAAAAAGACTATCTGTCAGATATCATGCATTTGTGAAAAGATTCACCTATAAAATAACAAATTAGATGATAAAAAATTAAGTATCAAGCTATGTTTTAAAATTAATCAACAAAAAGTAAATTTAAAAGTGTAAAATCAAAAATAATCGGGATAAAACTATGGTAACTATATTGCCAACTTTCAGGACTAGATAATTTAAGTTACGCAAGATTTCGTTACAATCATAATAAAATAATAATAAATCAATTTTTTTTATAAACAAAAAAAAACTGGAATGTTTTTGCCTAAATCTGACGTGAATAAGTACTAAATACTCGAAAGTACATTAACAAAATCAAATACTAAGTGACAACTAACCGAGTATTTGGCGGGTCGTAGCATCTTTTTAGCTTACTAATTTCAAATTGCATAACTAACTACATCAAACATCTAAACTAAAATCGAAAAGTACTTCAAGGAAGACACTTTGTCTATGCCTCAGAAGACTTGTATTGACACCAGTGTTGCCACAAACATCCATTCAAACATTCAATTACAGACATATAACATCGATTTCTGCATTTTACGCAGAAAAAATCCGCAACGCATCGTGAAATTCAGAATTTACAGGTGTACCACAAATATAAGTTACATCGGCAATCAAAAACCGGAAACCCTATGAAATCGAATGTATGATCAATTCAATAAAAACCTTATAACTTTAAGCATAAGGTAGTACATGCAATAACAGATGAAATCTTTCTTTCTCGCTCATCTCGCCGGGCAAAATGGCGGGCGCCGGAGTTGCCGGCGTCGCGCGCAGTTAACCAATGGCCGTTAAAGATTTTCCCGCGCAATGGCACTGCATTGTGATTGGCTCAAAACGTGTTTAAATAATGCATTCTGCGCAGGTAGATTGATGTGACTTATATATCTGGTACTTTCACGTTTTCACGCCAAGTCAAACAATTTTTAAACTAATCAAGTGGAGACAATTAATACTTGTACCTTCAACATTACACCCACCGTACCCTAATCTTCCTCACCTTACCACAGAACAGGCAAGTGATACAGAAAGTCCACTCCCGAACATTTTTAGGCGCATAATGCCTTCTCTTTCTACCGTTACCTCCATAGACTTTGACCTACCTAAACTGCGGAGTGGACCGTACCAACACTCAATACTTATTCGAACATTAACACATCCATTCCACCCAGTGACATTTGACGTCTACGAATCAGTGTTGCCACTTTATTTACCTTCAATTGCAACTCAAATGTTGCCATACCCAACCACTTAGGATTCCCAAATTGCCGCGCGAGAATTACCAGAACCAATGAATCGAGTTGCCAATTTGTTTTTCTTAAATTACAACTCAAATGTTGCCATACCCAATCACTTAGGGTTGTCAAATTGCCGCACGAGAATTACCAGAACCAATGAATCGAGTTGCCAACTTATTTGCCTTAAAATGCAATACAAATGTTCCCATACCCAACCACTTAGGGTTATCAAAGTGCCCAAGTGGTTACACCTAGGGTTGTCAAATTGCCCAAATGGTTACGGCACTTAAAGTTGTCAAATTGCCCATTCGGCATTTGGGTTTGTCAAATTCAAAAAGGGTTGCCAGAGCCAATGAAAGTTGCCAGCTATAAGCTTACTTGTCGCAATCTTGTACTAGTTGCACGCTGTCCTCGCTCCGTCGAGAGGCGGGTCGCCGCAGTGGCCGCGGGTGTTGTAAGAGGGAGAAACGTTCCGGTTGCCCCGCTTTTTTGCTCAGTGCGTTACGGAGGTGGCTTTCGCCTGCAATACAGAATTTTGAGGTCGGTTAGAGCTGGAGTCTTGTTTTTGTTGATAAAATAAATCAAACTATAGACAGACCGCGTTACTGAGGACGAAACAGGGGTTTACAGACGTGCGGGCGGCAGGCGCTTTCTGAGTGTAGCTCATTCCGGTCGCGACCCCGCTCGCGATCGCAAGTGCTAATGGCTATCGGACACTTTGAAAGGGACACATGAGATTTAGTTCTCAAGATAACTCGAAGTATACCTACCATAAAATTAATAATAGATTCAAGAAAATATTTTGCAACGTTTACAAATAACGTAACATATACGCCAATATTCCATAATTGATTTATAATAAACCTAGAACGCTATTACTTAATGTTCTTTTCGTTCTACTATTTCCTACCGCTTTATACTGTGCCAGTACCTTACTAAATTCGGTCGAGGAAAAGGGTCTTAACAATAATTCAATACCCATCCACCCCATTGCCGTAATCGGAATAAGTACATTCGTTAATCATGAAATCAACATGGCCTCACGTACCTATCTTAAGAACTATCAAGCGCATATTTTGGCACTTGTGTATCACGCCCGCCGCCCGCACGTCTTTCCATCCCCTTTTCCGTAATGCCCCCACGTCCCTGTACCGCGCGGACGACGACTCAGTTATGTGATTTGTCTATAACTTAACGCACAGACACTGGCAAATTTGATGGCACTGTGGGAAAGACTCCAATAGAGAGATCTCTCTCCAGGCAGATGTTATGCCTGAGGACCGAAGTCCACAGAGAGGAAGTTGGAAGTTGTATTTATGCAACCGTTCGTCGAAACTTCGTTAGCACGCTGTAGGATCGTTTAGCTTGGCTATTCGACGTATGTGGCGCTGAGGCGCTACAGCACGATTTTAGAGACAGAGAGAGAGTAAATTCATGGATCGCTTTTACCTGGAAAAAGCACTGCGCGAACTTTCTAACTCTAAAACCCTGCCATCTAATTCGCCAGCGATTAACATATCAAAAGGTCTCACCAGGTAAGGAGAGGGGCCTGCCGCAGAGCGCTAGGTCGTGGCTCCGCGGCGAGGCGGAGCGCGAGGGCCGCGGGCGCGCCTCGCGCCGCCGCGGGGAGCGCGAGCCTAGGGCTTCCTGTAATGATACAGCATTCCGTCAAGTTACAGGGAAACTTTGAGATGGTTATTGAATTCTCAGTTGGCTCATTGCGGGAACCTTCGCGAGATAGGTGTACAAGGTGGGATATGAGTGATCTTAAATATTTTAACCAATGGTCCGGTACCAATGGTGCTGTAGGGCAGGAGTACCGTTTGTGGCCACCTTAGCACCATTTCTGGCCAGCTGACATTTTAATTAATTTATAAAAAATCACAATTCATTCACTTTAAATTGAATCGAAATTTTAATGTTTTGTTAATGTAAATTTTGTTTTATTGTTTATTTAAACAAAAAATGGCCAAGGGGTCGGTGGCCACAACCGGGTCACCTGCCCTACTTTGTACAGTCAGGTGCAGAGAAAAGTAACCCCCTATACCTTGTTTGTTTAGGTAGTTAAAACAATATAAACAATCTTGACGTGTCTTTTTATTTAAACATAGACTTTATAAATCAAAATCTTTACATTTTACAATTTAGGTATGAAAAAATCATTTAATTTAATAATTTAATTGCATAGTGTAACGATTTTCATTTTTAGACTGTATTTCAACAAAAAAACATGTCAAGATTGTTTATATTGTTTTAACTACCTAAACAGTTAAGGTATAGTAATGAAAAATTGTATGGGAAGGGGGTTACGTTTCTTTGCAGCTGCCTGTACAAAGTACAAGAACGTTAAAAAAAATCTTTTTTTTCTTCTCAATTTGAGAAAAAATGTTTCTCCTGCTCAAAATCACCGGTGATATCGGTAGGTAATCAGCAAAAACACACCATTTTTTTCGTCGCGACAAAAAAACAACTTTATTAAACGCCCCTAGACTACACATTCACAAGCAGACTACACAGTATAGTATCTTTCGACAGAACTTGGCAATACTTGACGGTCAATCTTGTTCATCTACATTTTTCACTCAGTTAATGCTGCGCAATATAATGCATTAGTTCAATTGTTAAATTAACCTGATAAAATTGAGCGTATTCACACTAAGATGGAATAAAATCGTGACCTCAATGTATAGACTCCTCACATTTAATATGAAAATGAGTTAAAGCCTGTTTCCACCACGTCGGGCGTCAGCCCGATTTTTAATCGGGTCTCGGCGCCTCTGTTCACACAAGCCGGCTGTCGGCCCGATTTTTAATCGGTGTCGGGGCCTCTATTCACACCAGTTGGCTGTCGGCCACGACAATGTGAGGCACAGGGGGTGAGGCGCGGGCGGGGTCGGCTCGACATCCGATTTGATGTGAACAGCGCGCCCGATACGATTTTTTATCGGCGTGCGGGCTCGCTAAACGCCCGACATTTTATGTCGGATCCGATTGTCGAGCGTGTGTGAACAACTTCATATAAAATGTACTGCCGCTACGACACCCGATTAAAAATCGGGTAGACGCCCGACATGGTGGGAACGGGCTCTTAGTGCGTTCCTTTGTCCAACATTCACTGAGTAAGAAACCCATTTTATTTTATATTGTGACTATTGCATTTTGATCATTTCGCACATTTCTTTTACACGATTGCCAACTTCTATCAACAGATGGTATAGTAATGTTAGTAACCTTTTCGTGAGAGACGGAGTAAGCGCTAAAGGACACAGGGCTGTCCGCTCCGAAGTCGAAAGCCGACGAGGCTCGGTACGCGAGCGACTCTGCGTGAAACGGGTTAGTTAATAATAGTTAATAATCGTTAATAAAGCGAGGAAGGTTAATATTAGAAGAAAAGTCAGTGGTGTCGGGTTTAACCCTTCATTTGGCAGCATTAAGAACAAAACTTGCGTTCAAGCCTCATTGCCCCGTTGACATCCTACAAAAAATAATTGTAAAAAAAATAGAAAAAGATAGTCTCATGGTATGTATGGCACACCGAACACTGCCAAATTAAGGGTTAAAGTCCCCGGCGGCTAAATTGGCAAGGTTTCTTTGTAGTGGGGGGTAACGTGACAAGCACCAGTAATAGACACTTCATTTTTAAATTAAAGAGCATTATGGTTGTAAACTGACTGTTGCAAAATAATTAACTATTTATTTTGACTTAGTCTTTGTCCTTTACTGAGAATCTAGTGTATTCAAAACGATGATGCATTCGATAACGATTTCGTTTGCGAATTAACGCCGAATTTTATGGAGATGTGTCGACCGCGGCAGTTGTGCTAACGTTCTGCTAGCGGCGCTGTCTCAGTTTCCATACAATTCCACGTCAATTCGCAAACGAAATCGTTATCGAATCCATCTTCATTTTGAATACACTAGACGCTCTGGTTCCTTGTCTATGGCTGGTGCCGTTACTTTAAGTTCGAGCACCGTTTTTCATGGAAAATAATCCCAGCTACAAAACGTCTTGCCAAGTTAGATTCCGGGCTTCCATCTCGTAAGAGGCGACTAAAATGAGGTATAATTTAGAATTCAGTATGGTGTCGGGTTTAGAATAACACCTCTCTCCATTTTTTCCGTGGTCGTAAGACTGAGGATAGTTCGTTAATATTTAGATTTGAACATAGATGAAAGAAGTACAATAGTGACAGGTTTCTAGGCTGTCGCCCAAAGATAAGCTTAACACATTCACGACCAAGCTTAAAATCAAAACATCTGCGCGGAACCGAGTAGTCTATAGCTAGTACAAAATGAACCCGGCTACCGGGTTCTCGGTATCTCGCGAATGTTTTGAAGAACCCGGGAGCCGGGTCCTTGGTTCTGAATGTGTTAACCTATTACCTTAGTCGCTTCTTACGACTTCCACGGAAGAAATTGAGGTGTTATTCTAACCCGACAGCACACAGGGAAAACTAAACGTGGTTTATAATTAACGCCTTATCTTTAGTATTAACAAATATCTCACCGAATCAGTCCAGTCTAGTGTTATACAAACAATACTCATATAAGTTTTGATAGTGATAATCGGTCATTCAACCACGCTTTTTTATCACCAAAACATTAATTCTTGTTAGCAGACAGCTTGCATATTTGTGTTATTACAAATTGAAGCATTAGTATGTTCTTATCTAGATATTAGTCACTTTTGATCATTATGAATGTGTATGTATTAATAATCTGACATATACATGCATACATTGTGTTCCCAAAATTGGGTAGGTAGACCACACGCAACGCTAAATAGACATAACCATGACTATTACATGTTCTGTAGCCACTTCTAGCAAGTATTTTTTAGTTTTTAAGTTACACACCAATGCGTTTTTTTTTAATTAAAAAACATAAAAGATCGTTATCGTCTGTTGTCATGATCAGTTTAATTAGCTAACTAGATAGTCAAGTTTACTATATGACAACGGTATTGCATTTCTAGGAAAACAAATGATCAAAGACATAAATGCGGAAATAGAAAGTTTCCATGATGTCTAATGCAATATGCAAGTATAATTTTATTCAACCATTATTGCGTGCGACTCGACATTCATAGTTAATTTATGACTTAACCCATTCTTGGTCACTGTGCCAATTTGGGAACACTTAAAATTAAGGGAAAAATTTAAATTGTTGACGCTAAATGTAATATGATTGGGTACAGTTTTATAATAATAAATAAATCTCCACCTTGTCGACAATAACGTCGCTCCAAACTCTACCGAAAAGGTGAGAAAACTCGCAAAAATGCCTAAAAAAAAAAAATTTTTTTTTCTCATTTCCTAATTCCTTGTATCCTCTTTAATTATAAAATCAACAAATTTTTGATGAATCTCTGCTAGTTTCATTTTGACCATTAATGGGTTAATAGAGACAAATGTACATGACCACTTCATAAGGTATACTTGAATGACTTATTCAAACAACAAAAATATACTTAAAAAAAAAAGTATAGTACGTTTTAGGCGACAGCCTACCAAACTATCACCATTACCTATATACCTCTTTCATGTGTTTAAAATTAAAATGCTGGAAGACGCTACAAAATGTACAATAAGTCATGGTTTTGTCTACGTAGTGTTGTGTGCTCTGCCTACCCCATTTAGGAAAACAGGCATGAGTATGACCTGGAAATATTGGAAGTTTTGTACCTTTTCACTTTCACTTTTTTTTATTATTTAGTGATAAAGTATAGCAATCTTCCTTTAAAAAGATTTATTCATGAGTTTGTGTGTATGTCAGTCGAAATAGAAGAGTATAAAAATAAAGCAGATTTTGTTACCGTTTGACCAGCAACTGGTTGGGGGCGGTGACCTGATCATGTGTTCATGGACCTCTTTCAGAGTCAGGGGATCGTCCTCAACGAAATCCAGTGCAGTGCTTCCAAAGTCCTGGAAATTGTAAGGCACAATGAAAGCTAAGTGTTATTTGACTCCATGTAAAGCATTTCGTAGAACATCCGGTTACAGCGTAACTCTCTTTAGTACACCCATTTTCCTTAGTCATGTAAGACATACATAGGTGTAGGTAAATTTTATGTGACAAGCTAGCAACCTGTTACTATTGTTGCTTCTTGTTAATAATAGTTCCTTGCAGCACCTTTTTTAGGAAGCATGGTCTTTCTGCAGCACTGGCCATAAAAACCTTTCATGGCTTGCATACATAGGTAAATATTTTTTATTTTAAGTAATTAGATTTTGGAATTATTTAAAAATTTGCTCTAAAAATCGTACCTGTGACATTAAGATAGTATCGTCAGATTCACATTCGTCAATGTGGCTCTCGATCAGGCTCTCCCTACTGGCCTTGATGACTTGCTGAAATGAAAACCAATACGTCAGACAAGACATGCACATAATGGGATTATGATTTGCGAAGTAATCAGATTTAGGGATTAATGGCTGAATTTGTTGAGCAGTTGTGGTTAAGCTGATTAAAAGTGAGTCACAGAGGGTTTTATCAGTAGATTTAAATAGATTTACATTGTTTTTGGAAATTCCCAAGGTCAGATGGATAGAGAACCTCCTTCTTGACCCTATATGAATTCAATCAAAAATTCATAATTTATTATTGAGACTAGATTGTTTTTGGTCACAGTTATAACTACCATATATGGACAGTTTCAGTGTTTTGATTGCGCATCACTACTATTATTATTATGTAATTTCACCTAAAAACTGTATTTTAAGTGAAATAAAAGCAAGGTACATAATTAACTATTATTTACTACTAACCACGTTTAACCATCTAGTTACCCTGAAATAGCTAATTGTGGCACTGGATTTTTGAATTCATGTGCTCTGCCTACCCCTCTTGGGAATACAGGTGTGAGAATATGTAACATGTATGTTACTACTAAATAACAGTAGTATGTATTAAAACACCAAAACTACCTGGATATGTAAGTGAGGGCAGTGAACAATGTGAACTAATACATCTTTTGCTTCAATTGTTTCTACATTCAAAAACCAAAGTAAAGCAGAATTATTTGCAGATTGGTCATTTTAATACTTAGCATACTGATGGTAGTTGATTACCCTTTAGTCTAGATCTCAGGTCTATATCTAGGCTTATCATTTTAAATAAGTTATTCAGTATTATAGCAATGCAAAGGATTCAAGACAATGTTTGGGATCACAGTGTGTTGTTTATGTGAAGTAAAAAAAAAAATACTGTAATGCAAACTATCTATATTTTACCAAGTGTACCTGTAAAAAAGGGTTGTCTTGACGCGATAGTCTGAGCGCCTCCATATCCTGAGCTATATTCCGTGTTCTTCCAGGCGTTAACAGAACTGCAGCAGACCCGCTCACAGGCGCAGTCAAAACTGCAAGGCACGACATAACACCCAGTAAGTACTACAGCAAAACTAAACGTAACTCGTGATATATAAGTAAACTGTTACTCACTGGAAAGCGAATCGTTGCTCCCGTCCATCCTAGGAGCCAAAACAACCCAAAGGCAGTTGGTGATACTATGTGCTACGCAAAATTCGTAAACAATAATAATCATTAGTTTTTGACCATTATGAATATTTGAACGAACACTTGCGTCACAATCCAGCACATTAAACTAGCACTAGAACTATTTATTTGTAGGTTGAATCGTTAGAAAACTAAATATATGTTTCATACGCTAATTCTCTACTAAAACAACGAGTATCTTGATAATCGTAATGAAATAAATTAAAAACTAGAATAAAGACTGACTGATAACGTAACGATTGACATAAGTTTGACAGTTGCGAATCCGTTCGGAAACGCCAAGTAAAACGCCTGCCACAATAAAATGGCATGATCGCCTGACTGCAAAACTGAGTGAGCAACTGATAGTCTATCTTACTCTAAAAGTAGGCGAAATGTGGCAAGCGCTTGTTCTTAGTTTGTCCTCCATTTTCCATTTAACCCCTCGTATGCTTATGCTTAGACACGGACCCGTGCTCTTTTGAAGGATATCTTTTTTTTTAATTCTAATCATTATATTTTGTAGACATTGAAACAAAAGAGACTGGAATGCACTATATTTTTCACTTCCCGCTTTATTATGCTCTTATTTACTACACTCGGTCACTCGGGGGTAAAATTAACCACCTTTCCTATTTTTTATAGTATGATTTACCTAAGGAAATAGGCCAAGGTATATTTTAGGCGATAGGGTAGCAACCTGTCACTATAACACCTACATACATATTCTCACGCCTGTATTCCCATGAGGGGTAGGCAGTGCACATGAATTTAAAAATCCAGTGCTCATCAAATTGAGGGTAACCAGATGGTCAAACGTGATATTGTGGTGACAGGTTGCTAGCCCATCGCCCACAATACACCAACCCTTTCTCAGAGTCGACTCTTACAACACCCACGGGAAGAAAGGGGCAAGTGCTATTCTAACCCGGCACCACACTATAATACCTGCCAACTCAAAACCTAAAAAAAATGTTGGAAGTGGCCACGAAACGTGAAACGGTCATGGTTTTGCTTATGCAGCATTTCGTGTGCTCTGTTTACCCCATTTGGGAATACAGGCATGTATGGGATTTACCTAACGTTTAATGTGCAAGGCAGGCATATAATTTTAACGCAGTGTATTTTTATTTATAAATGCGAAAGCTGAATGCTGGTGCGAATGTTGGTTTTCACGTAAATGCATCTGGATAAATTTAAACTTCACACATAAGTTCTACGGTATGTCTAGTATGTTCATTTCGATGGTGCAGTCGTTAACGAATTCGTTTGCGAGTTGTCGCGGAATGTATGGAGACTTGTCGACCGTGGCAGTTGTGCAAACGTTCCGCTGGCGGCGCTGTCTCGCTTTCCATACAATTTTGCGATAACTCGTAAACGAATTCGTTAACGACTGCACCATCGAAATGAACATACTAGACGTACATACAGCATGCCATCCTGCCATCGTACAGACGAGAACAGTACAAGCACAGTATTACGAATATTACGATACCAGGATGTGTAGCGACCATCAACTGTAACGTGTTTCATATCGCGCTAACAAAGTTTGGAACAGGAATCGAATACAGGTATTATTTTCATACATTTATACCGGTATTTAATTACGGATCTCAGTTGTTTTTGTATATTATTGCATTTTTTTCATTTAATGTAGTTTTGCAGGCTTACCTAAATACTATCTAGGAATACCCAGCTAAAATTCCGAATTAAAGGAGATATTTTAGTTTTTATTAATACCGGTAACGATCCCTGGTTTGGAAGATAGCTTGCATAAATACCACTTCCAACTTTCTCTCTATGGGCTTCTCCCAATCTGCCTGAAGAGAGAACTTCAGAAGTTGGCATACTAAGCAGGACCGCGCGACGATCGAACTAATTTAATGTAATCAGGAATTTGAAATTTTGAACTGAAACATTTTCGGGGCCCTAAAGCACATTGGCGTTTTAACGTGATCTTTGGATAACACAAGGGTGGGTACCAATAAAATGCAGTTTTGAACACAATGTATTATTTAATTTGAACAAAGGCACTACCTTAGCTAAGAAGGCACCTTTTCGCTGCTCTAACGTTGCTATAATATTGTAAATAATCCTTTTAGCGTCTATTACATTATCAAAGCAAACTCTATATACATTATTCAATTTTATGCGATGCAAGTCCGATACACACAATGAGCAGGTGCTAAATATTGAAATATCCATATTGAAATATTACTAATGAAATAGAATTCCGACATTAATGATTAATTTATAAAATTACATTTGTTCGTTTAGTATTCGATGTCAGTGAGTACGAATTGGACAGCGCTTCCGTAGGAGAGGATCCTGTCTTTGATCGCCTTGAGCTTGGAGATGTAATGCTTGTGAATCTTCGTGTTGGTCCGCTTGTAGCGAAGAGCCGTTATCATCTTATCTACAGTGTAGTGCAGCCAGAGAATGTTCGTGTACGGCTCGAAATTCTTCCAGTCATTCCTGTGGACAAACAACGAGATTATTGTAGAAATTATAAAAGGAAATACCAACTTGACAAAATTATCAATCAAATAGTTGCTAAAGGATTTACATAATTTTAACCATCAATTCAAAACTTTCAAGGATTTATATCTGGTATCATGTTTTATTTTTCAAGTTTTTGCTAGTTCTGGACGATAATGGAGTGTCACTGCCCTGTGGAACTATCAGTTGTTTGGTTACAGACAGTGTTATCCTATTCAAGATTATTATGCAAATAGAATGTCATGCATAGTGACAAATCCAGAACATGTATTTAATAAACAAAAATAAAATATTTCGAAAATCATGTTCTTCTTTGTTTACAGATTTTTTTATTTCATTTTGGTTTCGATTAACACAAACATGAGTTATTATGTCTGGTTGCTGTGCAAAAATGCCATGGAAATATCCACACAAAACGCGAACTCCAAAGATAAGGAATATTTACATTAAAATCATAAATTGTTTATTATTGATCATGCTTATCATTCTAACATGAATATCTGTTTAGTGTTTGACGTCTCTTTCGCACACCCCTATTTAGAGTGAGACTTGTTTGATATAGAGGTTAAAATTTAGCATGTTACTATAACACTAAAATATCATATGCGGTCGCTCCCGCCACCGCCTCTCATCCCAGGAACGATATAATACCAACATCACAATTGTGCTACAATACAAGCTTGGCACGTCTTTGCCGCATTAGCAAAACATTGAAAAAGTTGATGCAATCTTCCCGCAACTACTTTATCGTCCAATGACGTCACGATACAGACAACTTAGTTTACATTGCGGCATCTGATAATTTGATACAATCACGCATCTCGCTACATTATCTTCGCAAATTAATTAAGAAATGGGAATCTTTGACTAATTGTTCGCCGTATAGGCGATAAGAGTGCAATTTGTTTCTTTGCTTTTAGAAAATAAGTTCCGGTAGTATAAATTGTTTTTTTCCAGTGATTACTAATTGTTCGCCGTATAGGCGATAAGAGTGCAATTTGTTTCTTTGCTTTTAGAAAATAAGTTCCGGTAGTATAAATTGTTTTTTTCCAGTGATTAGTGACAATTGAACAAAATACCGTAATTTTTATATGGGTGAGTTGCAAAAAAAGTGTACCGTTACACAAATGAATCTTACACATTCGTTACACAAAAACGATGGCTGTTACACAAAAAAAATAATAAGGCTGTATTCATATTAGTAGAAAAAAGTTGTAATGTTTACATGCTTAAAAAAAACATGATTTCTCATTGTTTTTTATCGTTCGGGCTTAGTAATAATGAATACTATTTGATAGCAATTTAGAAGATACTATTACACAGTGTAACAAAGTAAAACTGTTTTTTTTTTGTTCTTTTATTTCAGGCACTGTGGTGCCGCTATCTATTGCTTCGAAATTATTGAAATGAATAGATTAAAATGCGAATCAAAGATTAATTATTTGGCCTTCCACAGACATATTCACCAAAAAATATTTACATCCTTTTATTTTGGAGTCGGTTAATAATGCCAATATAAACTAACCTTAGCCCTAAATGTTTTGTGTAACGTTACACAAAGTTACACAAAAGAGCAAAAAATTGACGTTTCAAAGTCTTTCATCCCGTTTTATTAACAGAATGTAAAAGAATTCTACAATTTACAATATACAACCGTTAGTCACTTAAATTTGCTATCAAACTTAATTACAAGTAAAGTAGATAAAGATAAATTCATCTGCTTTATTCACGTTCAAAACCTTAAGTTTTTTTTGGACAAAAACCGAAGCGCACTTTTTTCCCTCACTGTCGCAAAACTAAAAGAGCTAGAGATACGTAGATTACTGTCAACATAAACTGAATGTTGCCAAACCTATTCGTAACACGGATGCTTTCATAACTACGTTAATAAGCAAGAAATCGCGTTACACAGGTGATGTTACACAAAAACGCGAAATCGGGACTCGACCTTTAGCACAAGATTTTGTTATAAAAATTTGGTTGTATTAAACTAAAACACACATTTTTTTAAAGTTTCATTATGTGTCTACAGGCCCTATAAAGTTTAAGTGACTGGTCCATTCAGAATCCAAGTTATGAAGTTTTGATTATCGAGTGGCGTGAAAAGGACACTTGAAATTTGTATGGGAAGAAAATACGCTTTTTCATTAATTGCACTTTTTTACATACTTTTATTGAAATTATTTGGAAAAACTGTACGCATTGTATCAGATTATAAACTCCTCTGTCAGAAAATGCTTCTATAACTGAGATTACTTCAAATTCTTATTTTTCACGGAATTTTAAAGTTGGAGGACACTTAAATTTTTTGGAATGTACACTTTTTTTGCAACTCACCCATATAGTCGATTGTGGGTCTAGAATTGCCAAATATAGAGTGACGTATTTGCGGATGGCCCTAACTACAGGCGTCAGAAAGTGATGGGTTGTTTATTCCGCGCGTGCGTTCCAGTCAGCTCAGCACAAGGTGCGAGTAGCGATGCACACTAGATGAGAATATACCTCTCACTGTCTAAATAGAGACGTCAGAGAATGAGAGATAGTGTCTCCCGCACGCGTGTCTATGGGATGGCCCCTAAGTCTCCCGTGCCAGTCGTATGATGATGTATGATGTATGATACTAACCCCAGCCGTTCGCGCATGAGGCGGTAGACGGTGAACTGGTAGTCCCCTGCCGCGTCGAACAGCGCCTCATCGGCCGCGAGGTCGTTATACAGGGCTGCTCTCTCAGCCGGAGCGCCCAGCGGCAGCGAGAGCCGCGACAGCGAGTAGTCGATGATGGTGGCCGCCACGCCGCGCCGGGGCACGCGGTGCACGCGCCCGCGGACCACGAACGTCGCGAACTGGAAGAGAATAACGTGTTAGGCTAAGCGCGCACTACGACTTTTTATCGCGCGACAATTTTGTCGCAGAAATGCAACGTAAGGGTTTATATGTCATCGCGCGCACTATGATGAAAAAATCAGTATGGACAGCGCTATTTTAAAATCGTTTCGCACGACAAAAAGTCGTAGTGCGCGCTTAGCCTTAAGGTTTGTGGATAGGGAGGTGGTAGCTGGGTCGTCACTAAAGGCTAAAGGCCGGTCGCAGAGCACAGCGAAATGCTATCTATCTCTGTCGCACGCGTGCAGTAATGGACGATTATTTGAGCGTCTCATTCACCTGGCTAGATTTTATAATTATGAATCTGTTGCAGATTTTGATATCGTTTTGACTATTTGCTATGATTTGCTGTTCCTCTAATAAATGGTTAAACAACGGTCTCAGAATATTCTCATATTTTTTCGGTGTCCAGATCGACGCTCGAATAAATGCCCTAATATTGCCCTCACGCTCGCACTTGAGCACGTGCGTCGCACTGTGCGAGCGTGAGGGCAATATTACTGCCCGCGTGCATCTGACAGATGGCAGCGGGTCAAGGCTCGAATTTCGCTGTTCACCGCGACCGGGCTTTAGTTTGGCCTAGTCTATACTGTTTGTTTTAATAATTATTTTTTTAGATTGAGAGGTTGGCATTGGCTAATATACTGCGCGCGACGCTGGCAACTCCGGCGCCCGCCATTTTGCCAGGCCAGACGAGCGAGAAAGAAAGACTTCATCAGTTATTGCATGTTCTACCTTATGCATAAAGTTATAAGGTTTTTGTATTGTATTGTATTGTATGACTCTTTATTGCACATAAAATAGTTAAGTACAGAAAAACAGGATACAGGATTACAGCTTCATGTACAAAGGCGAACTTAGGCCGGTCACATACATATTCGGAATTTTTCCGTTCGGAATCCCGAATCGGAAAATCGAACGCAGTCAATCCATACAAAATCTATGGACCGCCACACACATTCGCAAGCTTTCCGTTCGGAATTCCGAACGGAATTTTTCCGAATGTGTGTGGCGGTCCATTGATTTTGTATGGATTGACTGCGTTCGGAAAGTCCGATTCGAGATTCCGAACGGAAAAATTCCGAATGTATGTGGCCGGCCTTATCTCCGAGGGGATCTCTACCAGTTAACCTTCATATGGAATTGGTCTTACATTCGATTTCATTCGGTATTCGTCTGCTCGTTGGCGCAGTCGCGGATTGCCGATGTAATGTAACTAATAGTAGTAATGTAACGTGTAATAGTAATGATACCAAAGGGTTTCTCAAACTCACCTTCTGCTCTGTGGGAGCAATCAGCACGTTTCCCCAGTGCAGATCACGATGCTCGAACTGGAAGGCTTCTTCACCGACAGCTAAGCCGAATGCCACCTGGAAACGAAACAGGCCGCCATTAGAATACGTCTATTTTAAAAAGTACACAATAAATAAGCAAAATTTCCAGTTGTCTTTTGAAAATTGACAACTTTTGGAAATTACAAAAGAATTATGATGTCACATTTACAGTATTCAATAGGTAACAGGCATGTAATTTAAATATGGTTTATTCATCACATACACTTTTAAACACGAGGACTCAAGTCCCATCAATAATTTAGTTGTCACTTCTTTATAAGCATGAAAATAATTATTATAATGTGCAAAAACATTGCGAGAAACTGAAGCTGTCAAAACGCGGGTGATGTAATCGTACCATTGTGCTTATAACTCGTTCCCTTGACACAACTTGACAATATGAATAAACTAAGTACGATATATGATGTCAGGACAGTGTTTAAACTCTTAAAAAATGTGCATATTGCCTTTTCGAAAGGAGGTAAGGTAAGTTGGTAGAGCTTAAAATCTTTACAATTAGCTAAGAACTTCATCAAATTAGCTATAACTTTAGAAGAGTAACTTTAACACGAAGACAGCTACAGTTGTATCTCAGTAGCTTAATGAATGTACAACATAAAAGCTTGTAGTTAATTGTAAACGGGGCCAGTAAAACTTGTAATGGATTTCTAATTGAACAATTGAGCCGCCAATCTAATAATTATATCTGATTGCCTAGATACAAGCCGTAGGAGTACAGTAGTTTTAAACATGGTGTATAGAAACTATGAACAGTTTACACAGTAAGCATTTTCAAATAAACAGTAACAGCACTGTCGCGATATTGACCAGGTAACATACTTTGCAACAATAGAATATTTAATTCGTTTCGTTTCGACATTGTATGCTTTTCATTCATTTGCGATTCAATGTGCTAGCAAATGCATGAAAAAATATGTTACTATATGTTTGAAAATGCGTATAGGTCTCTTACATACTTAACGACACGGGATCTGCTATGCCAGACAGAAATAACTTTGTATAGACACAAAAAGAGCGACAAAGAAATTAGTATACATAGGAAAAGCATAAAGAAATTAGGTTAAGAGATCTGATTTTGTAGCTCACTGATTCTTCGGAATAAAGAAATGGTATTGAAGAATAACAAGGATGTTGGACCACATCCCATCTCATAATCAATTTCTTTACGCATTCGTTTGTTGGTAACTTTGTTTTACATGAATTTAGAATTTCATTCAACATTCATTTCATTGAACGAAGAAGAAGCCGACGCATCTGTAAGTATTTCAGCGTGCCATTTTAGCTGTAATTGCGTGGATATAGAGAGTCTGTCAATCTGCTACTACCAGTACTGACAGTACCAGCTATCTCTAGGCGCCAGGCACTTCCCGTAAAAAGGGCTCCAAATAGACTAAAGCATTCCCTCATGTCGTTAAGTATAGTGAGACCGAAAAATTACACTAGCTCTAAGACAGACACAAAAAAAAATGCAAAACAAAAACATATTAGTAAAAAAAACACACTCTGTAAACACTGAAAGCAGATTCGGTGACCGCGAAGGATAAGTGAAAATCTAGTCAAGAGGTTGGAGACTCGACCTAGAAATTCACTCATCATACGCAACCACCAAAACGAGCATGCTCAAAACGCTGAAAAAAAAAGGTATTAAAGAATCCTTCGGGTGCTGTTTGTTATAAGAGATACTTTAAGGCTTGTGTCTTAACGTTTGCTAGTTGATCAAAAACAGAGACGTTTTTGATGCAAGTTACTACCGTGAGTCTTATGCCAATTCAATTTGAAGACATCACCAACTCTTTGGGTTTTGTTGCATACTAAATGTTTACCAGTTCAATGCAGTATCGAATAGACTTTAGCACGAGCATTACTAGGAACACGTGACTCACGTAACAAAGGAGTGACAATTACCAGACCGAATTACTATCAAACAGTAAATGACTGAACGGTGTCATCTCTGAAGGCCTTGTTTACAGAACTGCGCCTCGCGTGGTAAAGGTCGAATGTACCACTTCCATACATAATAAGTTATAGCCTGACATTCTCAAGGCTTAAATTTCCATACAACATGGTGTGACCTTGTTATATCATGGCATATTACACTGGTTTGACTGTCGAATTGTCCTATGAATAGGTTTAATCTTCCCTTACAAAATATTTTGGTTATAGGTCTAGCCTAGCCTTTAGCCCAAGTAGCATAATTTATATCTGTACTACAAAGACATCAAGAGCTAAAGTCTGTATTTTACTGTCAGATACCAAATTGAATAGTGCAAATGGCAACTTCACAAATAATGATACCACACTTTATTGTTAAGTGGCGTTCTAGAAATAATTGACAATATGTGCATATTGTGCATTCTGGACTTGTATCCAGTTTAGCCATTTTATTCTATAAGACATAATATTATATTATTACCGTTTAAAAGTCATAGATTATTTATAGGATTTAATTTACTTACAAAAATCTGTACACAGTAAAAATAAAATTGAAATTAAGCTCACCGGTGATAAAAACACCTCCATTCCTGGTTTTTATTTAATTTTAAAATTCCAAAATAAATTTGACGATTTTCATCGACTTTTTTCATCGCATTTATCATAAATGCTGCTTTCGAAAAACAAAGGAACATGAAATACGCTTAGGTAAATATAATTATGCTTATTTGCGGTAGATTCGAAAAAGAGTTTGTAATTACCAGGGAACACAGGACTATTTACTCGAACGACGGCCTGTTATCTTCAAAACTTGAACTTTAGCTCGAGATAAATTTTAATAAACTTACCCCCAACAGAAACCGGCAAAGTACCTAGTCTGCACTGTCCTTGTTTACTACCGTTGTATACTTTTCCAAAGGAAGTCTCGCAGCGCAGCGAGTTTCCCGGTACCAAATGATAACAATAAGCAAATCAAACGTAATCACTAACACTATAAAACAGTCGTTATTACGTCAACAGAAAGGCAAATCATCTAATAAAATTCAAAGACATGAACACACTTGAAACACGAGTAAAAAAATAAAGAAACAACATTCAACTCCGTGAAATACGTAACGCGCACAAAAAACTTCATGTATAATACAATACGATACACGTCAAGCGCGCCTCTCAAAAAACTGGCCAGTACCCGGTACGTGTTTCACAGATACACGAAAAAAAAAAGAAACAAAAAATCAATTTGCGTATGTAGACTCAAAACTGGCCACTGACACTTGTTAATAAAATGAAAAAACAATTTCAAAATAGGAACGTACCTGGAGAAACAGCGCGTGCGCTTGCTCGGCGCTGTTGAACTGATAGCTCTCGAGATCCTGGCCCGCGTTGGCCAACTCCAACACAATAAACTGCTGGTCGGGCGGCAGAATCGCCGGATTGTCGTTTTCAGAGCCCTTGCATTCGTCATAGAGTTCCCACAAATCGAGTAGCCGCGACGTGTAGCTGCCGTAAACACACCTTACTGCCAGTACCTAGGGACCAAAATGTTTCACTGCTGAATGGCGTTTAGGGCAATACGTGTTTGTGGGAAGGGTCATTTACACAAAAGAATTCAACGGTCGATGGGCACGCGGTACGCCTCTAAATGCGTATCTAAACGCGATGAAATTCGTTGCGGTTGCACGGCGAGGTGAATCAACGAAACATTCGGACGTAAGCTTGAAGGGCTGTGAGCGGGGCGGGCGCTCGACTGTTAAATTACCTCGACGATTACAGTGTCTTAGCTTTCTACTCGGGATGGTCGGAGTCATGGCCGGGTTGAGAGCGCGTACTTAAAACATCTTCCAAAGCGCCACGTCACGTTCATTTCTCATTTCAATAAGAGCCAGCCCGGGCCGTCCGACGAGATAATTAACTGCATTCATCCCATTCTGAGAATAGAACTGGTTCACAAATTGGTATAGCGTCCCACCCCTGTCACGATGAATGGAGTGGATATTAAAAAGGTCTGCCTGTTGCTAGGCTATGTCTACAACCGCGTGGGCACGGAATAACGCACTACCAATAAAGGGTATTCAAAGCCTGTTTAAATACTAACCTAACCGCTTTATGGAACGAGTTTTCACGCGAAAGTAACTCCTACAGTGTGAAACGCCCTTAAAAAGGTTTTCGCGCACGTTTGAATTTAATGTCGAATGAATTACCATATTACACATCAGTAACCTTTTTTTTTTGTTAAAGGCAAGTTTCAACACATTTGCTGGCCTTATAGGGTGATTACCAACGACCTGCACGGCTAAAGAGCAATGGACAGCGAATTACAAATAAAAAGAACTCATTCTAGGAACTGAGATAATTATGAAGACAGATGTTGCCAAACGGGTTTTAATGCATTTGTTGAGCCAACGACATTTCAATGACCGCAAGGTGCTCATACGTTAGAAGTTGAATAAAATAGTCTTGTTTTAATAACACTATGAATAGCCCCGTGGTCCTACCACCTGGTAAAAACCAGTCCTATTTACAAATTGCCTATATAATAAACAAAAAACTAATAACATTTATTAAAACACCGCTTCGGTATAATTGTTTTGTACGTATTTTTAACCACCGACGCCAAAAGAGGGGTCTTCATTAAGTTTACGTCTATTTGAGTGGTATCGAAGCTTCGTATCGACTTATTTGGATGAGATTCTTAAGAGGATAGGAGTCGCATCACTTCTCCATACAAACGTAGTCCCCTGTTTTCTCCGTGAATAATGACATTAGAGCAAAAATTTTTTTACATAATATTTGTATCTGTTGCTATGCCCCTATGATTTGCTTTTATCGATATTCTAAAAAATAAAATAATAAAAAAAAAAAAAATTGAAAATCGATAAAAGCAAATCATAGGGGCATAGTTACAATAGATACAAATATAACGTAAAAAATTTTTTTGCTCTAATATGGAGAAGGTGGTGCGACTCCTATCCTCTTAATTTCAAAGCCAGAGGTTCTTCGGTTTGATCGAAATCGAATAAACTAACTAAAAAGTTATGTCGTAAAAGGCGACAAAGGAAGTAGAGGTTTAGGTATGCTCTAGACTATGCCCTAATGTTTATGGGACAGGCTTGCACCTAGTCACTATTATATCACTTACATTTGAATCTAAAATCATGCTAGTGGATATGAAAAGTTTTGTGGTTTTGTGTGCTTTGCTCTAGGAACATCGTTAATGTAGTGTGTACCTAGAAACAGTAAGAGAGAACGAACGAGAATACTCCTCAAAAACTAACACTGTTTATGTAACAGAATCAATTTAATTCTCAGCTGTTGGACACAATCAGTTCAACGTCACGAGGTGTCAATTGTGGGAAACAAATGAAATCATGTTTATTTTCGATAGTATTTCGAAATGGTTTTTCCCACACCACAGGTCAGGAGGAAACGCAACAATGACCTTGCGACTCGTTGGCAGTATTACTCATATTAACGATTGTTTATTTTATTTCAATGCTCTAAACTAAAACATGTCGCTACGTGATTTTTTTAAGAGCCGAGTACTATCGAAGCAATTGATTTCTGACCCACCAACCTATTTACTGTGAACGTCATAGTGACATTGCAACTCGACAAAATAAATCTTTATTTTGCGGTATGTCAGTTACTAGAACATATAGTTTATAACAATTTTTCCGTTTTAATACTTTACCATTCCATTCAACGAAATGTGACCGAAAACAAAATGATTGATTTTTGAGTCTAAAACAAAAGGACATTCCCAATTCGTCGGTATCGTTTTGTCTGAAGAATAACCGATTAGGCATTGCCCAAAAACCTTAATTTCACTATGAGTGAATATCACGGTAGTTTTATGTTTAAATAAATAATTGATCTACTCATTTATCAGTTTCCAATGCAACATTGCATCAGTGTGTAAAGATTAAAACTTTAAATGTGTATTTTATATCGAAAACGTGATGATAACAGTGAAAACGGCGTTTTTAGAGTTTATCACGACGGCCATCTTTCTATCTTATCATTGGCAAACACAGCAATGCTATAGGCATTATTAGTGAGATACTAACTTAATGAGTCAATACTCAATAACTACCCCACCCTGTATTGGGTGTATTAACACAAAAGATAATTTGTTTTTAGATAGCATGACATACAATTAATTTTTGACAAATTAATTTTAAACTGTCAGTTCACACGCAAGATTTTTTTGGTAAAAATACCGATATTGGTTCTCCTTTTGTTTTTAACCCCCGACGCAAAAACGACGGGGTGTTATGTTTGTTAATGTCTGGACTAGGTTTATGGTATGGTAATGTAAGGTGTTGAAAAAAAATCCTAGGTTTACAATAACATCTTTGTGGATGTTGCAAGAGGCGAATAAGGAAAATAGGTTTAGGTACGTTTTAGAAGACAGGCTAGCGACCTATCACTATTACACCTCTTTTATCCAATTGGACACCTAATCATTATGCTAAAATTAGCCACTTTAATAAACCGTGAAATAGTCAAAATTTTGTCTACATAGTTTGTGTACTCTGCATACTCCATTTAGGAATAATAGAAAGTCAGGGAAATTGGATGTTTAGCAAGTTGAGATACTTCTAAAATTGGCCTGATTAGAGTTTCCAGCCAGTTGCATGAAATACTCAATATTTAACTTTATGGTGAAGTTTGTCCTATAATGCGAACAAATTATGAAGGCGGTCAACCTGCTAAACATTCAATCTCCTGGAATGTACACATACGACAGTACTACTCGTCTTAAACGTCCAATACCCATGGCTCAAGTTCCTGCTATGCCCCAGGTGGCAACATAAACCAGTTACAATATGGTATGACCAACGGCAAAACATGAAAGATGTCCTTAGCAGGCATCCATTACCATATTAGTATGCGATTAGCTAGTACAGAGATTCCGTAAACATTTGTATGCGGAAACGAAGGTTACTACCACGTCGAGTCTAAGAATTCGCTATAATACTAAGTCATCGCCCAAAAATAACGTTTTATCGTTGAGTAATTCGACCATTAAGCGATAAGAGGACAGTAGATAGTATCCGGATGTAAGGGAATTATTAAAATAACAAATAGAGAAAGCTGAATTTGTTGGTTAGCTTTATGTATGATTGAATATCTTTGGAAATATTCTAAATACATATATTATCCAGGTTCATGCCTGGTTCCTGAAGATATTCTGGGCATTTGCTCATGCTCATGGAGTGTCTAGACAATTTTTAATGTCAATATTGAATGTGGTTGTCATCTATTCACAAGTTTTTAATTTTTGTTGTTTTAATGGGGCCGACATACTCATGAAAGGAAAGGCCCAAAATGAACAAAGGCTTAAAATAAGTAATAATTATAGGGATAAGCTATTGCAGCAGAATAAGGGCATACAGACAGTTTCAACGCAACGACGCTGCACCGAAATTGCAATAAAATTACCAAACACTGGATAGATTTAATGATTTAACATTAAACTACCGTGAGACTCACTCATATTGAAAAAAAAAAAAAAAAACGGATAACTCGCGTTTGTTGAGCTAAACTCGATTTAAAAACGCAAGTTATCCGTACAATTTTTCAACAACACTGGATAGAAGTTGTAAATCTACGTTTAGTAACATTAGATGCAAAATTGATCCATTGAGGCGCGTCAGGAAATCCAAATGACCCACATATCGCTACACGAACGAATACAGTACAGATATCTGGGTCAAGTTTCAGTTTTTAAGAATATTACACGTGCCAAATGGAACAGACTCAGTCCAATGCCAATTCTAGCACAAATCATAAGGCAGCTGAACAAAGATAAGTCAGTCTTCTTGATAAGGCTGGCCCAGTTTGCTTATCAATTAGCGTTCTACCTATCTCGTATGAATGGGGTGATTCATATTGGTAATACGGTGAATTTTTATTCGAGAAAGCGAAGTGCGGGATTATGCAACACACGTGTTGGATTTCGTCGATCGAGTTCTCATTAATTGAAGGCGGGATTAGTCATAAACAGATGTTAGTTACTGTTATGATGACTGTAGATTAATTGTAATGCTGCTGTTGCATACTTGGAGTTATGTCGTTGTGTGTCATCGATTCTTCCATTTGGGAATGATTCAACCAATCCACATTGATTGTTTTTTAAAGACGCTTTAAGTATTGGAGGTGTTGCCACGACACAAAGAAAGAACAGAGACAAAGGGTATTTGGATGGCACTGTGTTCTAGATTATAGAAGTTGACTTCTTGTATATCTGATTGTATGGGTATCAAAACATACTGGCAATCAAAGTCAGCTTCGTTCCTTAATGAGTTGTTCTTCATAATAATAATTGACTATTATATCCTCATTTGGATGCTAGCAAAATGACTTCATTAAACTTCAATTATGTATCATTAATTTGAGTCAGATTTAGAAATATGCAAACTAATATAACAAATAACATCCTGGGAACAGACACGCGAACCTCTCAAAAAGCCATGTTTTAGTTTATAGCTTAATACGTCATCTCACGTTCGTGACCGAACACATTAGTAATAACATTCCCGAAAATTAGAAAGGGTACCTTGAAATAATAAAATGTTTAGAAAAAACGCAGGTAGACGAGATAAGAGCACAAAAAAGGGACGGCAGGTAAAATATTTGTGCTCTCAAACAGCGTTGTAGAATAACGCAAGTTCGAGAATTTAGATTATGGCGTTGTAGGAAATACCCGGCACCTGTTTCATTTGGCCAACATCCAAATAAATGGATACAAAACTCTTCCTGTCTGTCTTGAAAGTGTGATTTTACGAGATCAAACGAATACTATATACCCTGATAATGTAAATTGAGCATAATTGAATTAAAACAAATATCATACTAATACCCAATTTGTGATAATGTCTACAGTAATTAGTAGTGTACACAAATACCAGCGTAAGTAGTATGTAATTATTGTGGCAATTAATCTAGATCAGTCTGTTAATTACATTGAGAACAAGCTGTCTCGATCTTTTAGAACGTACCAAATATAACCTCTGCAAATCGTAATAAAACACAAATTACAATACGAGCAGATACATTTACAGCGGCAACGTTCTGGCTCACTACTATTGGTCAAAATTTATCAGATTGGCGACGTATATAGTCCACCAAACGAAGCAAACTCAGAGGAAAAAACTCGTGTATAAGCGAATTTTGGTATAGTTGTAAGGAATGGGGTTTTAAACTACATACTAAAAGTACTGATAGGTGGGGGTGAAGCTAACGGGGGGAGGGGGGTGAAAAGGTCCCGTTTTTTAGTTTTTTGTCAAAAACTCGTAAACTGTGACCTGTAGCTAAAAATTGTCTGAGACACAAATAATGTTCGTAAAATTCTCTACAAAAAAGGAGTAGACATTTTTTCTCTGGGATCAATACTTCATGAGATATAGAGGAAAGTAGATGACCAATAAAGAAAACAACACATTTGTTTAAGTACGGCCTGTTTACATATTTCCTAAAGATAAAATCCCTAATTATTGTCTAAATCTAAAATCAGGGGCACGGCCGTGCCCCCACCAAGTCGAGCGCAAAGCAAGCACTGCCGTACCATCCTTTACTGGAACCATTTCGTGGCATTTTCTGGCCTCTATTTGAGAACCTCTGGATAATACCAGGACGCTGAAATTTTCGTCATCTAGTAAACTATAATTACTTACTTAAATTCCAAAATTTCAAGTCTGTGGGTAATTCAGTTCCGAAGTTAGGCTAAAGCAAAGTTTCGCATTTTCGACACTAACTTTCTCACTCATGATCATCAAAATAGAACAGGTACTTCCCGTAAACTCAGAGAGCTGAAATTTGGTACATGGTTAGAAATTAACGGCTACATCGCCTGCTGGATGCAATAAGGGCCGAAGTCAAAATTTTTGGTTTTTGAGTTTAATACGGAATCGTGTTCTAATTTGCTTCTTTTACCATATGCAT
>BHDV01009278.1:193866-248243 GCA_005406045.1 Adoxophyes honmai | reverse complement strand
TCCTTACAACTATACCAAAATTCGCTTATACACGAATTATTTCCCTCGACAGGCAAATTTTGGTCTTCGTTCGGTGGGCTAATAAGCAAATCACGTTTATGGCAGAGATCTGACAACCAATCAGAATGATGCTTCTGTCTACGTCTGTGCACCGAACGAGTAGGTAAATGCTCATTCTACAGTTGTTTTAAACGTCTTTTATCAACTTTTGTTGACATCAGAAATTTAAAAAAAATGCACTATTCTCATTCAAACTTAGTTCGTTTGGTATAACCCATAAGCTTTTGACGTTGCTTCAGAAATGAAGCAGGTAGTCGTAATAATTGCGCAAGAAACAACCGTGCTAATGTGAGTTTTTCGTATGCAAAAAAAAGAGCTGAGATTTAAATTTAGTTAGTCGTTAGTGTTATAAGCTAACTGTGGCTTAGGGTCATAGTCATAACTGTCATAAGAGAAGATCGGAAGGATAGTGCACTAATGAGGTTTAAAATCTAAGTTTATCTAATGATACCTACATTAACTGTGGTAAAAGGGACTTACCTCATTAAAAACATCAGTTGCATTCTGTACAGCGTGTAATTCGAGAGGATCAACTTCTTTTCCTTCATCAAATTTTCGTTCCAAATCTGCTATGGGAGTGCGTAGAGCACTCAATTCCCTGAAATAAAAATAAGATAATTAGACCACAAACTACCAGATCCATTGTAGGAGATAGATAGATGGCGTACGCGATTACGGCAGGGAGTGCATTAGACTATGAAACCACAAATTCAATTTCTTTTCAAACTCGATGCCAAAGACCTTTCCCAAACGCTCCTTGGAGCGTAAAGACAACAATCGGCCGTTGGAAATTCATTAGAATACATTTTATATCGTCCATTCGGTTGTTCGTCTAATCGTTCACAAATTACACGGCACGGCGGTGCTTCAAAGAGAAAACAATGGCGGTTAATCTACTCGGTCATTTTCACTTCCCTTTACTGATGTATTATTACCGATGGAGTTACGTTAACAGCGGTTTGGGTATTCAGAGCGAGCGCAAGATTGAATACTGTTTGGGGAGAATAACTCACTGGAAATTAGAATTTCGATGGTTGAGTAGCCGTGGTTACGAATAGACTAAAGTGTAGCGTGACTTGCATAAAGGCGCCATGACAATTTAAGAACTACCCGCACTTTCTCTTTTCAAATTACTTTGGTCCGTTCAGGATAACATTTTTAAAACCGCAAATTGCGAAACCGTTTTGTTTTGATTGTAATAGGTGTTATTGCAATAATGATTTATAATTTTGTCCAGTAAAGTCTAATCTTAAACTAAACGGAGTATAAATGCAACCAATTCACCACCGACCGGCAGGTAACAAGTAAAATGACGAGTCGTTTTAAGCTTTTATTTACGAAACAGAAAGTCCTATGTAAATAAAATGGTAAAGTAAATTGATCCTAGTAGCGATTAGCAAATATGCAGATTTGGAAAAATAATCCATGGCAGTTTTACTGAGTACTTATCAGTCTTCTGCGACTAACTGCAGCTTTCTGCATAATGCAACTCAATGAGTCGTAATGCCACGGCTATTTGAAAACAGCGATTGTCACGGGCTGTTATAATGGAACGGGGTTTCTAACGATAGTGACAAATGTGGAATTTCACTTCTTGTGTGTAATCATATTGGCGTTGTTTGGTTACGTCACAACGCGTGACGGCACGACGTTTCGGTCGAATTATTCTGTTTACGAGATGACTCATTTCAGATATTAGTGTGACGTATTTTCCGGTTAATGTTCGGCGGCAAATGATCAATTATTTATTCCGAATTAAATGGTTGTTGACTTTATGGTTTTATTTTTATTGGGACAGTTTGAGCAAAAACGATTTCGCGCTACTTTTGAGATAAATATTCTTTAAAAAATTCTCATAACCAATAAATTAATAAACACCTGTAAATGTGCTTCTGTAACATGAGTGCCATCTCAGAAATGCTTTAGAGTAGTCAAATGGTCAAACTGTAAAGTTAACAAATGGAAACAAAAATTAAACTTCAATTCTGGGTGCGCGTCTGCGCGTCTAACAGCTACCGCAGTGGTGCGTTGCTCCCTATGAAGCCTCACGTATTGAGCTGAAGGAAGTTGAGCTAATCTCCACATAAAGACCCAAGTGTGAAATGCTCATGAATTTGTCAGTGTTTCGAGTGCCCTGTCCCCATGTGGCAAGACAAGCTTGATGTTTTATGTCTGTGATACTTACATAGCAATCACAATCTCCGATATAATCTCGTGGAAGTCCTTCTGGGTCTCGCCATTGACCTTGGTGCTGCCTGCGACGGGTACTATCTTCATAACACGAGCAAGGCCATCTCTCGCTCGCCAGAGGAACACTTCGCCGTACACACCCTCGCCAATCTTGTGGCAATTCTTCAGGAGTCTGAAACAATGGAAGTTAATTGAGCACCTGAAGAAGCAAACGATCAAAGCAGCGGGGTCATACATACAATCACACCTGTGTTCCCAGAGGAAGACAGGCCACGAAATGTGACAAAGACAAAACATTGACTATTTCACGCCTCGCAGCCACTTCTAGCGTAATTTTAGGTTTAAGAATATATGGAAGAGGTATAATAATTACAGGTTGTTAGTTTGTCGCCTAAAGCATCCTTAAACCTATTTCCCTAGTCACCTCTTGAGAAATCCACGTGAAATATTGAGGTGTTCCTCTAAAACCGACACTAGTAACTTTGAAAATCGCACAACTCACAACTAACTAAACCCGTTATAAATCACGCATTACAAGCATCACAATCACATTTTAATTGTGACACGGTACGTAGGTCTATTTCCGTGACATTGTCAGTCAAGCCCCCTAACTAATAGTCTCCCCTACTAACGTACCTGTCTTCCGGCGAGCTACAAACCGTGGCGGGCGCCCTAGCGACAAGCAGGCAGGTGACTGACTACTTTCAAAGAAACAATGTACCGTGTTGTCCTTCTCACACGCCCCGCGAAAGAAAGGGGCAGACAAAGCCTAACTGTTCTAGGGAACAGTAAACAAATTGACTGGTGCCTTATTACGTTTTAATCATAAACAAAGACCTCAGTTTCGTTATCAGTCTGACTCATGTTTGTTCAGGTTTTTCACCTGACTTGGTATCAAATAGACGCCAATGAACCACTTGTAAACAATGGTAGTAAACTAAAAATCAACAAAATTGACAGAAAAGCAATTTCAGAAACTATTTTGTTTGTTTGGATACCCGTGTGGTATATTGAGTTCAGAATAATAATAATACGTCTTCATTTCTTCTGTTATTATAATTACATGTCGTAAGCAGCGACTAGGGAAACTAGAGTCTTTACTTCCTTCATCTATGTTTAAACTAAAACTATGCTAAGAATGACATGAAATAAAAAGATTTTGGCTATCTTTTGTGTGCTCTGCCTACCCTATTTGGAAATACAGGGGTGATGTATGTATGCATTTTGTTCGTCTTGTATTGTGGTCTCTTTGCGTTAATGTTTGTTTCAAAATCACACACACATACATATTCTCACGCCTGTATTCCCAAGAAGACTAGGCAGAGCACATGAATTCAAAAATCCAGTGCCAAGTTTAGCAATTTCAGAGTCAAAATCAAATGACAAAATATTATAAGAAATATGGGAAAAATAAATTTTTTCTTTACAATTTTATTAATTGATAGAAAGAAAAACAGAATAACTAAGCTCAAGGCCAGACAGTTCCCTACACAGACAGTTGTTTAATCTGTAAAACATAGACCATAGAGTAGAAAAAAAAACATGTATTGTGTATGATCCTCATGGTTATTTTGGAAACAAATTAAATACGATAATTAGTAAGACAAAAGCATTCAACAATAGCAGAAATATAGACAATTATAAAACCGACTTGTTTGACCTACTTGACTGAACACATTTTTTATTGTCACCACAAGGTTGAAGTAACCAGGTACTATTGTATAGAATTAATGAAATGTTTCATAACAATCTTCTTTAAAATATGTACTTGTCATTGCTAGTTTTATTCAAATCAGTGCATAGACTATACGGAAGGCCTAAACACTTTTTCCTTACAGACGCCAGACACTCTGAAACGGAATTACCATTAGCAATTTGATATTATCAGCTATGCCGATGCAGTGGGCCTATTATTGCAGAGTTCCCTAAACATGTTTCTTACATATCTCATGGTGATTTTAACATCATTTCAATTTTAATCATAATAATATACAATATAAATAATTTTAATAACATAAATAAATGATAATCAACAATTTTAATATCATTAGACATCATTAGGCTATCAGTTTTAGGAGTAATGTTGAGAATGGAATCAAATGCCACCCTTTTGAAATTTACCACATGGGTCTGTACCTCATACCGACACATGGTGATTAATGTCATCACGAGGGTAGAAGTGGCATCTACTTGTGCAGTTACTCTATGGTCTAAATAAAATTAAATGCACTTTTTTTTTATCTTATATATTAACGAGGCTTAAGCACACTTGGTGACTATGTCAGCCTCATAGGGGACCTCGGTAACAAAATTCTCAATTACTTGTGCGCTCATCACAGGCGTCTCTGGCCGCAAAAGCGTGCCTTACAATTAAATGCACTTGAAAAAAAACTAGAATCAATATCGAATATCGGGAAATTAATTCAATAATGAAATTAAGTCACTTCCTCTGAGAAAGTAAGTTTGTATACAATAGTATGCCTCAAAAAACCTAATTAACTGCTGAACATCAAGAAACAAGTCTGACTTGATCCAAATACATAATTTAGCAACTGTTATGTTATGTCAGAGCTAATTGTTCCAACTCAACCACAATGAGTGTTTTGAGTCTGAAGTCTCTCAGAAGGCAAGCCGCTGAGATTTTACAGACTGGCCCAGTTGTTATGCAACGATTTACAAGGAAAGTAAGTTGTCTACAATGTTTACCGACATTGTGAGACCTGTTTAAATTACATAAAGCGTAAAATACCATGTGTAATCGTTTAAATAATGTGCAGTGATATTTATGTCCATTTTTATATCTTTTCCATCTGTTCTGTAATTATGCTAGAAATGGCTGCGAGGCTGGAAACATCCATGGTTTTGTCTATGTTATGTTTTGTGTGCTTTGCCTACCCCATTTGGGACACAGGTTTATGAATTTAAAATGAAATCTCACAAACTGCATATAAATCCACTGCAGAGTAGAATGATGATTTAGGCTTAGGCTATATTTATACCTGAGGAGTCCCATTATGAGAGTGAGTGTGACATGTGTTATTTAAATTCACCACGCTGGTAGTGGCATGGTCAATACAACAATGACAATGATGATATACAAAATTTCGGGTAGGTATCTGTTGGATATTCAAAGTATAACTGTCATTTTCCATCAGACCTTTGACCATGCAATAATGTTAAAATGTCATAAATCTTGATATTATAAGGTAAATGACAATATCACACAATGCTCAATGATTCACTTGAAATATAATATTTAACTCAAGGGGTCAAGGTTTTTTATTTCCAAGGAAAACTGAAGGTGGCATCACAAAATATTTTTGTATTTTTATTAGCATTGGACAGGTAAACAATTCGCGGAACGATAATTCGTGAGCAAAGGTCGCCTAAGGTTGTTCACCGTTCAGGGAAACATGTTTACTAACGCCAAACCTACACATACAATACATCCACCTATAACAAGTGAAACGGAGAAAGCCAACAGCGCATTTTAATTTTAGAAGCATGAAAAAGAAACACTGGCCGATAATAACGGTTGTTAGAACTTAATTATGTACTCACGGGTCTGGATAGCATTCATCAAACAGAATAGCGTCGGTTTGGTTGCAGCGACGGAGCACGTAATCGCGCGCGGTGGTCAATCGGTCCCCATGCACCTTTTCTACCACAGTGGTATCGTGATCAGAGTCGGCGATCGATAGTTTCGAGAGCTCGACAATGGTATCATCACAATCGTCGCTGAGAAAACCTAAAAACATAAGCAGGCGTTTAAGGTCGCACGCGTGACACACAAGGAAGCGGGTATGACGAACTTTCCCTATGCGTAATCGTATTACGTAGAATCGAGAACACGCCACCGAACTACACTGGGTAAATATCACGTTCCTGAATAATACCAACCTGTGTCTTGCAGAGAAAGATGCATGCACTTGGCTTTAGACACTTTTTACGGAACAAAGGCGCACAACCAAGCTTTTATCCCGTTAGGGATAATGAATGGCAGTCAAAGTCAATCGATGATATACAACAACAAAGTTTTACACTTGTCAAACGTTTATTGTCTACTACTTAACAGTAATAGAGATTATAACACTGTAAAACGTGGAAATTGCGCAATTCGAAATAAAAAAAAACTGAAAAACTATGGACAAAGACGAGCGTCTCCCGTCCGCGACGAAGCCGTTTTGAGACTTTTGAGAGCGCAGCGGAGCGCGGGTGTGGGGGCGGGAGGCAGTTGTAGAAAGGGACCGGACGGAATGGAAGCGGGACGGGTGATGCGGACTGCTAAAAGTTGCCATAACAAAATAAATGCGTTCGCGAATACTGTTACTCATAATTGTTTCATATCAACATTCGAAAACTTCTAATAAAAATATCTTTTTCACTTACCTTTTAGATCATCGTACACTGAAGTGTTACATAAACTTATCCGGGAGTTGTTTGGTTCCTAGAAAGGGAACAAAAATTTTAATATGTGTATTTTATTTATTAGACTTTTACTGAACTTGAATTGTACATTATTATGTTTTTTTTTAAATAATATCATTTAAAATATTTCCATTCAACGGACTATAAATCGAAACCGCGATGGTGTTGCGGCTTTCCCACTAAACAACTCACTTTCAAAATCCTAATAGTAGATCTGCTTGGTTTAGCCACAAAAGTACTTCGGCGACTGCTGATTGATTCATTGTGTAGCGAACCTGAAATCAATTACTTCGTTCAGTTAAAAATCATAAATAATTCGACTTTAATAAAATACCGACCTGACATTACACTGAAACTTTGGATGGATGTGTCAAACTAACTTCGTTGACAACCTTTTTGAACTATTACTGGCTGTAAAATATAATCAAAGAGGATACCAACCTTCTTGCATTTCCATAGTACTTAGTACACTCTGTCTGTATTTACGCCCTTTGTTCATAGGCTCGTCCGCCAGAATTGATCTTTCGAAATTGTCGTTCATCATCGTCATTCTTCTATAAATACTCAGTGATCTTTCCCACTTCTTGCCTGGTTGCAAAACTATTGTTGGCTTTGCATCCACAAAGTCTACTGGACTTTTTGGCAAGATGCTTAGTTTTCTGGAAGACTTTCTAGTTGTTACAAAGGAAGCTCTACTATCTGTTGTATCTTCTACCTCATCAGAGTCTAAATTAATGCTGTCAACAGCCTTTACAACAGTATTATCTAAAACATTACTAACTTTAGCACCTTCATCTGATACAAATATCTTATTATGGCTTGTTTCTTTCACACTACAACTATTTATAGTAAATTTGTTATTGCTAAGGACAGTCTTATCACAATCACTGCTAGCACTGCTAGAATTATCTGAGCTAGATTGTCTAGAGTTGCTTTTTATAGTAACTCTTCGTCTGGTATTTACAAAGCATCTTACGTCATCATCATTATCATAATCACTATTGCTATTAGATTCTAATTCTTTAGACACTGTTCCATCTGATTCACTTTCACTTGATTGTGGCGATGCTGTTTCTGTATCTCCCTCACCATCAGACTTATCACATTCTGTAACATCATTCTGATCAGAACTGGAATAATCATCTGAATCATAATCAACATTCAAAGCAAAGTTTTGAGCTTTGGTGTTTTCATCCAAATACATAGACGAATTTCTAGATTCATCAGCTTCTTGGCTTTTATTATCTATGTCTTCATTACCAGAAATATCCGAAGTGTAAACAGCCATTGTAGCATAATATTTTTGAAAAACTTCGTCATCCAATCTCATAACCTTAACAACAGGTTCCTTGCTTACTTCTGTTGAAATTTCAGCAAATTTGTCACTATTGCAAGTGTCATACAAAGATTCCACCTCTTGAGAATTCATAGATGAATCACTAGTCGTAGTGTCATGGACATCGTCTGCGATTTCACTAATATTTTCGGTACCTGAATTTACATTATTATCAATGACAGAAAAGCCAAAAAATACTTCACTGGGCTTAGAACCACCCAGTGAAACTGCTATATCTGAATCATTGACAAGTTCAATTACTTCAGGATTACTGATAATGATACTTTCTTGCGAGTTATTCACATTAATATTTGCTTCATTGTCTACAGCAGTAAATCCTAGGAATAGTTCACTTGGTTTAGAGCCTCCAAGTGAAACTTTTTTCCAATCAGACTCATTTTTAGTATCACTTAAAATAGATACATAATTAAGATCTTCTGTTTCAGTCTTTTTCCTGCTAGTGTAATCATCATCATCAGAAGTATAATTGTTTTGTTCATTTTCTTTACTTATATTTAATGGTTGCAATTCATTAACATTCTTAGTAATTAAACTACTATTATCTTTTTCTTTAGTAACACATTCTTCTGTTGTTTTATTTCTCAGATGTGATACAGGTGAAGATTTGATATCATTCACAGGCACATTACCATCAATTTCTTCAGTAATAGTGACATAATTTGGACTACCTCCACAACTTATTCTAGAAATAGGTGACAGTTTGTATATGGAAGTTGCAGTTCTAATATTCTTGAAAGGTGTACTACTTAAGACAGATTTATCCAACATAGTAGATTGTAGTTGTTTTGTTCTCTTTTTGCTATAATTAAATGAAATGATTGGGCTAGAAGATGCATCTGAATTTTTCAAATTATTAAACACTGAGAGATTTTGGACTATATTGTTAATGGATTCATCTTCACGTTTTGGAACATATGGAACTTCTTTTTCAACTACTAATTTATGGGCTCTGATGTCTGTTGTATTTTTAGATACATTATCACTTTCGTTTTCTTTATCTGTTTCTGGAATAAAAGGAAAATTTACATTTCAAACAGTCATTCAACAAATTAAAAAATATTTTCAAAATTCATGTATTACTTACCACAATCACTACTAGAATAATTATATTTCTTTACTTTTCTAGATTTCCTAGTGCCATATGTTTTCGGTTTCCTGTGAATTAAAAATGTTACAGTTAACTATGTTATTTATTATATAAAATGATACAAAAATTGATTTTTACCTGATCTTTGTCAAGTCATAAAACAACACAATTAACTTTAGTTTTACAAATTCCTATAATCTGACAAGTTAGGTACATTATGCACAGTGGCGTAGCTAGGGGGGGGGGCGGGGGCGGTCCGCCCCGGGTGACATCCGGCTGTGAATTTTAGTAGTCAATGAAAAATTATAAAAGGTAAAAAAAAACATGTGGTCACACTATCGAAAAATAAACATGAATCAAAATTATTTTTTATTTTAACCGTTTGCCACCTATCAATATCCGCCCCGGGTGTCACCCATGCTAGCTACGCCACTGATTATGCATTTTTGTTTCAACCAGCCTCATTTGTGGTCACTAGGAGAAAAGGACTAAAATGAAGTATAAATTTTTCACATTTCACATACAATGAGTTAACCAACTTTCGACAATTATAACAATGAGTAAAGTTACTACTTTGTAAGATATTCTACACCAGCAGTTCTCAAACTTTTTTTTGGTGACGGAAGCCTTTTGGAAAGCGAAATACCTTACAAAAAAACAACAGTTTTTAAAGCATATTCTTTATCCATCCTTCTGTGTATATGTTGCATCAAAATGTTTGAGCAGAGAGTGGTATTTGTTTTCTGTCTAATTTCTTGCGGAACCCCTCCAGGGGTATCAGGGGAACATGCTCTGAGTAAAACTGTTCTACACTATACAGTTTCATTTAAGATTAGACTTGATAACAAACAAAATTTAATTTTTTCTCAGGAATCAAATAGTAAAACTGGAAATCATTATTGCAACAACGCTTATTACTGTTTGTTACAATGTTTCAAATACAAAAGTTATCACCATTTGTAGTGCTGTTTCAGTTCCTTAATGGCAACTTTATGGCTTGGAAAAATGTCAGTGAGCTGATATTGTGATATCCATAGTACAGTCACCAGCACCAATATCTGATGAAACAAAGCTGCATAAATATCTGATACGACTCTATTACTGGAGACAGAAGGACGTATCAGATATTTCTTGTACCCCAACATTAACATCTGCCTCGGCGGAAAACGCGCGAAAATATATGATACGTCCTTCTGTCCCCAGTAAAGAGCCGTATCAGATATTTATGCAGCTTGGTTTCATCAGATATTGGTGCTGGTGACTGTACTTGATTTGTTTACTTACCTTCCATTACAAACTTTATCAACTAAATCCACTTTCTTCACCTTAGGTTCGTCGTGCTGGGGTGAAGAGGCACTCAGCAACTGGTCGAACAAATCTATCCCTTTATTCACTCGAATAGACTTATCCGGGGTCAAATAACCAGACCGGGATATTGAATCCTGAGGAGCAACTTCAACTTCTTTTACGATGCGTTTAACGAACTTTTTCTTGCGAACCTTATTGGAAATTGTATTGTACTGAGCAGAGGCACCCATGCACGATAATTCGCGCTTCGTCTGCTTCAAATTCTGTATGTAAAATGCATCAAAAACAGAACTTTTTTCGTCAACAGAAAGCAACACATCTCTGTGGTCTAATCCGCCGCCAATATCCTTCTTGGACCTGTAAGTACGCCTCATATTGATTTTAAGTTATCTTCATCGAAATACATTCACGCTCCCATACATTTTAACATTGCAAGTAAATTAATTAGTTTACGAAACGAAAATAATAACAAATGCCTTGCGCTAACTGTCAAACGGAATTCAAATTGTCCGTTGACGTTACGAACAACCATAAACTAAATTAAATCCAATGGCAACACATGGTTCAATTGCATACTAATCATTTTTACCATATCAATCACCATTGGAGAAACGGAAATTGTGACATCAGAAAGTGTCCGGTTCAAACCAGAAGAGCGAGCGATTTTTCTAATCTCTATGTGCAACACAAAATGTATGCACAGAATAGCTTTCGGCTTTGTTGATATCGTTCCTGATCATGTGCGCCCAGTCTTAGATTTATATTTACATACATACATACATACATATTCTCACGCCTATATTCCCAAGAGGGGTAGGCAGAGCACATGGATTCAAAAATCCAGTGCCACATTTAGCGATTTCAGCAGGGTAACCAGATCGCACCCTTCCTGGAAGAAAGCAATAAGTGAAAATTGCCTAGTTTTCAGGAGCGTAAAAAAACCGTCCTATAAATTCATTTCTTGTCCTAAAAATACCTAACCAACTGCAAATGATGACTAAGATCAGCCGTTATTTTCTAATATAGTTGAAGTTATAATTTAATTCGTAACCTTTGAGAAAAATTAAAAAAAGACGGTTACCTAATTATTCCACGAAACAATGTTATTACATTCTAACGCAAGTGCGGTTGCTGTTTTGTTACTACGTTTTTTAAACTACATCAACTGATGTAATTTTAGTTCCTTACTTATTCAAGTTCCGATATCAGTCTTGTGCAAAAATGTAAGTATGAGATACGTAGATATTCCACGAGAATGTCGTTGGTGTAAATCTTCTTACATACTTTAACCATGCAAGACTAACTAAACTTTGTTGGCACTTCTAATAATACATCGTTTTTATTAGGGAACAAAAACGTATTATTGTTATGTATCTCTCAAAACCTGTTTCTTACACTGGATAGTTCAATGATGTACAGTGAGGTAACTTAACACTGTGAACTGTTCTTACGTTTTGTAACCACTTTTATCACAATTTTAAGGTTAAAAGTTAAACAAAATGAAGTGTTATAGTTACTCGTTGCTAGTCTGTAGCCGATTACATACCTTAACTTATTTTTTGTCGCTTCTTATGACATTCAAGGAAGAAATGGAAAATAATGATTCTAAACCCGACACCTCACGATTTGCATCGTTGCATGTGCTCTGCCTATCCTATTTGGAAATACGGGTATGATGTATGTATTTAAGTATCTGTCTACAAAGAATAAAAGAGCTTGGCGTTAAAAATGTAAGCACTAAGAATGAAAATAGTATTTGTATTGGAAAATAATTAATTAATTATCTACAGGGTGGAAAGTTTCAATGGGCCCTGGAGGGGAACTACTCTAAATCTTTTAGATAGCTCATTTTGCGGAAAGGAAACATTCCTTTATTTTTAAAAAGAAACTGAACTGCATTAAAAGAATTTTAAAATTTTGCTTGGCTCAACCGGGAATCGAACCAACTAAAAATAAAAAATAAAAATTTGCTGGTTTATTTTACAAATCGGTAGAACTAATGTTTAGGATAAAATTTGTCTAAGAAACATTTGTTCTTACACTTAGATAAGTACGAGATATCCATGAAATTGAATATTTATTACATGTTTTTTTAACAATGCCTAGTACGGCAGCGCTATTGTCTAACGCACCAAAAATCTAAATCGTATTTAATTTGACATTTGATTTCAAAAATCGCTTCAAAATTGATACATTTTAAAGCGAACTGACATTAAAACTGTCGAATTAAACATTATTTAGATTTTTGGTGCATTTTACAATAGCGCTGCAGTACTAGGCATTGGTAAAAAACATGTAATAAATATTGAATTTCATGGATATCTCGTACTTATCTAAGTGTAAGACCAAATGTTTCTTAGACAAATTTTATCCTAAACAATAGTCCTACCGATTTGTGTAATAAACCAGCAAAATTTTTTTTTTTTAATTTTTAGTTGGTTCGATTCCCGGTTGAGACAAGCGAAATTTTTAAAAACTTTTAATGCAGTTTTGTTTCTTTTTAAAAATAAAGGAATGTTTCCTTTCAGTAAAATTAGCTGACTAAAGGATTTAGAGTAGTTTCCCTCCAGGGCCCATTGAAACTTTCCACCTGTATAGCGGCGATGAACTAAACTAAAACCTAATTTATTATGTAGTTGTCAAACAGCAGCAGCAGCATCTTGTAAATTAAATTGATATAGAATTGATAAGACTTTCCATGTTTAAGAAAGAAATAGTATGGTATAGTTTTACGTTAAAATTTATTTTGTTGTACTTGTACATATTTACAATCATAATCTAATCGTTATGAACCGGGTAACGGAACCCAAGGGGACAGAGCCTGTCGACATTCTGAAGAAAGAGGAACACTTCATGATGAACTCATTCTCCCAGAATCCGCCTCATAGGAAATAGACCTGGATTAGCCCCGATGGTTTCAGGAGAAACGTATTGACTTCATAATTATGTTACATAAATTAAAAGCATTCGTACTGAAACATATTTAGTTTAAAATTAGTTATTGTCATTGCCAGTGAACAGTGAAAACAGCGTTAAAAGATATAAAATAAAACTGCGTTTCGAGATTTTATTATATTTTAATTAGTTTGGAATATCTTAAATGAGTTTAATGAACACCGACGCTGTAGAGTAGATTATATGCTCATAATCATAAAATACATTTCGAATGAATTACAAAGGAATACAGTGTAACTGGTTTACGTTTACTTTTTCTTACTTGTCTTATTTATTCCCGCTTAAAGCATTAACTCGGGAATCAAGATAATGCTGTAAGTGGGGACAAATACTTAATAATGGCTATTTATTATTTTATTACAGTCAATAGGTACTTGCATGTTACATATCTGTTACAAGAGAAAATAACCTGAAATACACTATGTACCTACATTTATCTGCTTTTAAATGATACTTCGTTATCAGACAGCAAATGCATCAACTTTAGAAAACTACCTATCTACATTGTACAAATTCCTACAATGAACACACATAGTGAATTTAACGGACATAAACTGTGGAGACTTAGTTTGAAATTCCTGTATAATACACTCTTCTTTAACACCTGAAGATCATTCTGAAGTTGAAATAGATTACCTACACATACGAAAATTAAGCGCCTGCCACATGATGAATCCAAAGACCACCCAGTTTTTTTTTTAAGTTGAGACAGGGCTCTAAAGAGTTCTCAGTTTCCGGCGCAGAACACCTAAGTTTTTTTCATGATCTCAAGGTGTGGATGAATACTTACTACACATTTTACATTAGGTATAGATTGCCAATACAAATAAGCAATCTTATAAAAAGATATTCGTGAATCCACGCATCTTTGGCTGCATTTTCTTTTCCTACAAGTTTCAATTTGCTTAAATTTACGTTTAAACAAAAATACTATTTTTTACACTATAGTTACATTTATTTACATTACTTACGAGAAGAATCACAGTGCCTTCAATTTGTAACTAAATGCACACTCCCTATGTATTGTCTTTTAATGAAAGTGCAAAAAACTATGAAGCAACTAATATTCAGTGTCCTAAAGGAACATATTACTTCAATTTTCAAGAACTTGATTGAAAAAGCTTGAAATAAAAATAGATATTTTGCAGCAAACTGTAGTACGACTTTAACCTTTTAATCATAACTTAATTATTTACAACTACCTATAATAAAGTCTATATAGTAAACAAAGATACAAATAAATTTTTAAGAAAATATAACTATTGTAGATGAAAGGAAAACAATGAATGCACTATTATAATACATAGTTGTTATGCTTAGTGGTCAAAAGATTAAAATTATACAAGATAAAATGATCGTTTTGATTTGAAACCTAGTTCAAATTATATGTAATGCTTGTCTGTAGTTTTATATACCATTAACTTAGTTAAACAATATACAATAACATTAAAAATGGAATAAACAGCTTTAGTTCAATTGCCTGTCTATATAAACATAACTCAAACATGACATGAGAATAAACAATAACACAGAAGTACTATAAAATTTGACAACTAATAATTAAATAACTAGAATCGTAATTAATCTGTTAGATTTGACATAATCCAACAGATTCGATTGGGGACTATGACCTAAAGCAGGAATAAGAAAACTTCTAAACAATGGACAATCAATGCACACTTACTCGATTTAGTATCCAAAACTTAATGGTTGGGCGCATACTATTTTTTTTGGATCGTAATTATCAGAAGGCTTTAGCATGGCAACACTCAATTTGATTCGCGAATTTCTCTGCTAAGCTGATATTTGCCATGTAATTTTAGTTTTTCATGTGAAAATCTCCCAATGTAAGTGCAAGCATATACATAACAGTAATTGGCAATGATTAAGTTTAATTTAAAAAATATATTAAAAAAATTATTTGATTGATTGAAAATAAAATATAAAATAAGTATACAACTTAAAAAAAACCTCAAACAGTTACTTTGTCCAGCTTTAAGATTGTAGTAGGTATACCCAGTAAAAGTACAAAATGTGTAACAGTCTCAATTGTCTGTATACTTAGGTAAAATGTTTAGTAAAAAAAGTAACAAGAGTATTTAACTGAACTTTAACTTAAACTATTGCCAAATTCAATACAGATTTGCAATTTTTACCAAAAATAATAAGACCTTTATTCAAATAATTGCGCAAAGCGAAATTGCACTTTATGTGAAGTATTTTTTAAAATTTTGGAACAGTTATACATTGACGCCAGTAATTAGTTCACTGTTTTATCTAAATTTGTTATGGTTGAGTGCTATACCCTGAAGCTCATATTTCGTTGATACGCAAGTTACTATTGGTATCTATTTAGGGATGTCAAGGAGCTCAGTTAGTCAGTCAATTTATGACACCTCAGGTATCCTCATTTAGCATTCTTTGTCCGAAAAATATAAAAAAAGAACATAAACTCCCATAACATCAAAATAACAATAACAAATCAGTAGACCAAATTTTTGCAGTGAATCTGTGTGATGTGTTGTATTCTCGAACTCTTAGTACCCAAGTATTGTTAAATTAGTCCCCTAAACTTGCAAGTAGTCACACAATTTAAAAGATGCCCTCAAATTACAATCCTAAATACAACTATTAACAAGTTTGTAAAATGTGACCTTTATGTTGTAGAAACATGTCAAAATACTTAACACTATACCTTATCGGTTTAGGTAGTTAAAACAATATAAACAATCTTGACATGTCTTTTTGTTGAAATACACAGTCTAAAAATGAAAATCATTACACTATACAATTCAATTATGAAAGTAAGTGATTTTTTCATACCTAAATTGTAAAATGTAAAGATTTCTATTTATAAAGTGTATGTTTAAATAAAAAGACACGTCAAGATTGTTTACATTGTTTTAACTACCTAAACCGATAAGGTATAACAGGAAAATTAAGATTTTAAAATAACAACTTTTGGAATTCTTGGTTGAATAAAAACTGGTAAAACAATTTCCAAAAAAAATTAATTCAGCAAAATGCTGAAGAATTACAAAGATGAAATAGTTAGAACATAAAGTCATCAATGATGCTTATTTTCCTTATACCTACCGTTAACTTATTGCACAATAAGAATATGGCTTTGAAGGACTAAAAATATTCAAATTCATACATATATGAAATTTTAGGTTACAATGCACATATCAGTCTATTAAGACAGCCCCTTCACGAAATGTTAAAAGTACCCGATCTATCAACAATACCATGCAGTTCTATGACTTCTACGGCCTTTCCCAACATGAAATTTCAATTCAGTTTGCCGCTACTAGAGACGAAAAGAGAGACCAAAAGAGTGGAAATAAAATTAAAATGCCACTTTATTCTCAAACATTAGTTTTTTGATGGTATGGCAACAATATTGCTTGAAATTTTTTAATCTGGTATGAGTACTCTTCTTGGTCTGTCTGTGATTTATATATGGGCGTTGTCTACGACTAGTAAGGCTAAACTGAAAATTATGAAAATTGAGAATGGCATTAGATTCCCAGGAACTTACAAAGATTATAATAAAAAAAAAACAATTAGATATCATCTAAAATCAACTTACCAATGTTGTGCAATAGAATATAATATCACATACAAAATAAATTTGGCTGTATACCATCACATCACATTTTATGAGAAGACATCCACCGGCCTTGGTGATTGGTGAACTAAGTTGGCTTGCGTGGGACTCGCTAACGGATCCTCGGTTTGAGATTCATTCATCTTTGCTTCAGCTGTCGCAAGCTTAACTGCCTCTTTGTATGCTCCACGCTTTTTCTTGTTGAAGCGCATCTGTAAGTTAACAAAATAGCTCATAAATACGCAACAAATAAATAGAATAAATAGGCAATGCTTTCATTACTAATTCATCTTACATTACAATTATCTAAAAGTATAGTGATGACATCTACCTCAGTCTAATGAGATTATAAATTAAGTTTGTATAATATCAGAATATTCAGATTACTTAAACCATTAATATTAATTGCTTAAACCATTCGGTATTATTGAAAACTAATTTTGTACCATTATCAAGTAACGGCCCAATTTCATACATTTCGTCATCACATATTATTGTTTGAATCTGTCATGTTTACGTTCCACGAAATGAATCATTTGCATTATGACTCAGAACCTTTTTATGCCATAACAGCAGCATTTCATATTTGCTGCGTTACGGCTTGGCACCAAGCCCTCAATATAAAATACTAGGTTGCAAAATGCCCATTTTTAATATTAATAAAGTTTATTATGTCATTAAAACATGTTGTGTGTGTGGCATCAACAAAATTATCCCTGACATGCATTTTTTTAATTTAATCAATCAGGTTGAATCAATTTGTTAAATCATCAGGCTCTTCAAACAAAACATTACTATTTTTATCATCTATGTGTGCAAGCTAACCAATATTGTTCCACTCACACATGTAGATTTGGATCAGCTCGTAAATTTAGAAAGGGTAGTACCTTGAAATGTAGCACATGTGACACATCCACAGGTAACATGTTAATTGAACCAGCTTGGGTTTCAAATTATTGTGTGGGTTATGCAGCAGTATGTAATCCACAGCTTTCTTATGTGTAACCCATGGATATTGGATATCAAAAACAATTTTGAATACCTATAAAATTATAGGTACTCCATGAAAACCTTCCTATCTCATTTTTGACTTTACAGTCCTTGTTTCCTAAAATTATGCTAAAATTGTAACTAAAGCTATATTTTTAAACCATTGTCACCCAAATCATATCTGGTTAAAGATAACACTGTATGCTTTGTTTGCTAGCAGCTACGAAATTATCATACCACTAATACATTCAAGTTTTTAGATCATGTTGACAATGCATGGTAACATTATCATAGGTTAAAAAGGTTAAACATTGTTTGAAGTAAATGTTTAATTCACTATTTTCTGCTGTTAGAAAGTTATACGCAAGTGTTGCTTGTCAAGAGACGCAGATTACTAAAGAAAATATGTACTAAGGCCACTTGTTATATGGAAAGATTTCTGCAGAACATTTAAGGTTAATTTGCAACGCAAACATTAATAGGCTAAGTTATAATATATCAAGTCTTCAATTTACCTTAAAATCCTCTAAGAAGGGGCTCAAACTGTCGCATGGCATTAAAGATGATGTTGTTGAAGCGAACCATGCCACATGTGCTCTGGATGTAGGAGTTACACTAAGTACTCTGCCAGGCCACCATGGGAATCCAACCACTTTACCCCAGACTATATCCCCCGGAGCAACACAAACCAATCGTGCCCCCGCACTCTCCATTTCGGTAGCAGGAAAATTAGGGACCATATCACTCTCCCAGTCATCCGACCCACTCTCTGCAACGTCTTGGTCATTTCTCCTCTCATAAGAATTACTACTCAACCTTCTCAGGCTAATTGACAGCTTCTGTTTTAGACAATGCTCTTTAATATTACTAAAGTAGTTAATAGATTCGGATTCGGTTACATTCTCATCTCTCGCTTTCTGAAACTTGTGCTTCTTTTTGTGTTTGACCTTGTGTTTGTGTTTTTTTTCTAACGGGTCTATTGTTGGTGGACTGTTGGACACATTGTTCCTTGGTGACAAAGCACCAATATGTTTTGGTGACTGCCTTGCCCCCATCTTGAGGGTAATAGTATTTTTCTTGGCCTGCTTTTTGGCTTTTTTCAATGCCTTTTTTGCCACCTTCAAATCAAGTTTAGAGGGTTTAGTCATGTCACATGAAACTCCTGAATCTTCATTGTAATCACCTGTTATAGGTGGTATCTTGACAACCGTACCCTCACCCTCACCAAAGCATATTTTAAGAGTCCGTGCACTAGGGAACATAGAGGTGAATGTGGGATCACTTGTGTCCTTACCCTCAAGGTCAGTGGACACACTGACAAATGCCATTTCTTTTGTTGGACTACTAGTTGACTTTTGGACCTTGACACTAGCCTTGTTACTTTTAGGGGCGCCTTTGATAGCGCTGGTTATCTCGCTAGGCTGCAGGCGCGGTATCCTCGGGATGAGCGAGCTGCCGATGAGATATTTTTTCTTGTCGGTGGATGACTCAAAGTTGTCGGGGGAAATGTCGTCATCGGATTCCAGTTTCCGTTTCTTCGACACGTCTACATTTTCGTTGTTCTCATTGCAAATACCCTGGCAGTTGGAGCAGAGGACCTTCCTGGCCCTCAAACGTACAGTCATCTTTTGCTTTTGCTGCTGTTTACCCTTCGGGCCAGGCTTTTTAGGTTTCTGTTGGTTGTCGGCCGCATACTGTGGCTCTTGGTATGTGAATCTTTGGCTAGCGGAATGTAGCTTATCGTCGGTCGAATCGGTGGACGAGGTAGTTTTGGAAAATGCTGGATTAAGACTATACACTCCATAAGGCAGATTACTGCAAAATAATACATGAATAAACCCAATTAGAAATGTTTTTTACCAATAATCGATACACAGAGATAGGGACACTGTATCAATACCAACCCTTTGTTTGAATCCAAAAGTACACCTTGAAATTTTTTGTTTTCTGCACTGTAAGAAACCACTATTAAATCAGCTAAAGCTTCTTCAACATTAACTAAAATCTTGGAATTCTTTTGAATCGTCATATCGGCTGTTGCAGCGACAGCCGCCATATTTTTCTCGGGAAAACGTCATAAACTAAATAAATTCTATGTTTCTGTTTCTATCGAGTTTCTATCAGTTATCACTTTGTCGATGGATTAAGTTTAAATCTAAAATAAATCGAGAGTAAGTAAAAGAGTTACATACTAGAAAAACAGGTTATGTGTACTATCAATGACAATATAATATGTACATTTCTTGAACTCATTTATTCTATTATCACTCACTACACCGAAAATGACAAGTTCAACCCTAACTTTATCAATACTTTTTCTACACTTCACATCACTTCGTTCCGTCTGACAGTTGACGTCTTGACGTTGACAGGCACGGTACAGTCGGTCGGTGTGTTAGTTAGCTTAGCTTCCGTCTCGCTTTGCGGCGGAGTAGCTATTGCGAACTTGCGAAGTAGCCGCATCTAATTTTATTGAAATAGTTGCTGTAACAACTTTTTAATAAATTATAAAATTGTTAACCAGTAATTTCTCAGTTAATAATTTGTTACTGTAAGTAAGTTTTTGTTCTTTACAGACTCAGAAGACTTACATAATCACGAAATTGTTTGTGTGTGCCTTAGAAACAGGTCTTTTGTTTTTTATATTGACTGCTTAACCATTTTTCAAGGTCTTTAAATGTAAATTACATCACTAGTGAAGTCGCTAACAACAGAAAACTTAATAACAGTGCAGCTTTGTTTCGAGTTCAAAGAAATATCAAATTAAATTACATACTATTATTTGCCTAGAGTTTAAAATTCCATTGTAAGCTACAATTTAATTTTACAAAGTACGTAAAAGTAATAAAAAAAAATTCTTTTAAAAACATTTACTTAATTCTCGCCTGCCTGCCAGTTATTTTTTTTTATTTTAGATAATGGCTGCTGAAAAGAGGATAGACATCACCAAGCCCCTATGGGACCAAGGGACTTTTGTAGGGAGATTCAAGCATTTTGCCTTTATCTCAAACCCTTTGCTGTCTCTTGTACCAGAATCAGAGCTGCATGAAGCTAAGGAGTTGTACTTCAAATACCAGTAAGTTTACCTAAATAAAATTAGTTTGTTACTTATCTATTTTTAGTTCTTCTAATTTAATAAATTTGTACTTTCATTCATGTACAAACAGCAACAAAATTAAATGTTTTTTTTTTTTTAATTTAAAATGCATTTTATAAGTGATTTAGGTATTTATGTTTTGCTGTTAGAAATGGTAACAGTTTTTTTGTATCAATAAGTAAATACTTGTATGAACTAAAATCCTTGCGTGCTGTCTACTAAGTCTACTTTGAACGAACCAAAGGGGACCCAGTGGTCACAAACCATAAACAAGGCTTTCATTAAATTGTTTTTTTTTTAGAGAAGGCAAAGAACCTGCCAACACTTCTATGGACAAAGTGGTTAGAGCGAAGCAGCTTTATGAGTCAGCGTTCCATCCAGACAGTGGAGAGCTGCAGAATGTCTTTGGTCGGATGTCTTTCCAGATGCCAGGGGGCTGCCTCGTGACTGGAGCCATGCTTCAGTGGTACAGGTATCTAATGAGATATTTGACAATATTTTTTATCATTATAATGAGCAAGTTATACTTTTCTTGTAACAAAAGCTAAAAAGAGGTAAATTAAAGGCTATTTATTGTGCTTAATGATTCTTTTATAAGTTTTTGACGTTTTTAGAACTTTATGAAAAGCAGTGAAACATTTAAAAAAAAAATGCATATTATGTACATTTTTTGTGTTGCAAAGTTATACAAGATTATGCAAATACTTCAAGGAAGACTCAATAAAACTATACATCTTATTGATTTTGCTACTGGAACTGCACCTAATTCCTAAAAATGCCTAACATTTATTTTAACTATTTGATTCTAACCATTAGGTTAGTTAGGGTATCAACATCTAAAAATACTACAGAAATATAGTAGATATATTTCATAACTCATCAAACCTTATCATTGTTTATAAGGTAATAGAGCTTGTAAATACTATTATCTTGACATATCAGTATTATTCTATATAGATATTAATTGATTATATCTGTTCAGTACTATGTGAATGTGCATTTGTTTATTACATGATAGATAGATTATACTTTATCTATATTGGGAAATGTTTAAAGTTCATAAACTACACTTTGCACTTTGCACTTGCTTGCATAATTTTGTTCTGTATGTAGAAGTATTACTTCATTAAAATAAATATATTCTATCCATTTCTAGTTGGGTAATTTTATAAAAACCAAATTGGTTCAAATGAGATCTAAGAAACAACTTATTAGATCTTGTTTTAACTAATTTTCGGTGGAATTTTATATGCTTACCTACATGACATCACATATTTTTTTAGTTTTATCATTCCCTTGTTTTAGAACTTAGAGGGGGGGAGGGCACATTTTATCACTTTGGAAGTACCTCTCGGGAAAATTATTCATTTAAGAAAAAATATATATTAGAAATCCCAATATCATTTTTGAAACCTATACTTATTTGGAGATGTACGGACGGATAAATAGACAGACAGACAGACATGACGAATCCATAATAGTTAAGTTTTTGGCCATTTGGCTATGAAACCCTAAAAAGTTTTATTAAAAAACCGCGCCACGGCAAAAGAAACTTCAGAAAACACTAACTTAAGAATTCTGAAGGAACTGTGAGGGAAAACTCCAATATGGATCTCCAGCTCTTTCCAGACAGATGTCGTGCCTCGAAACCGAACTCCACAAAGTTGAAAGTTCTGAAACTGAACGTCGTAACTTCGCTAGCGCGATTTGAAACACTTCGACAGTTGATGACGTTTGTGTCAGAAGTTCTACTACTCGACGATAGATGGCGCTAGAGGTTATAAGCTATGTCAACACTAGTGCGCTTTCGCGTTCACGTTGCGTCTTCCTCTGACGCATGCCCGTGAAACCACCAACCACAGCGCATGCCGCTAGCGCATCTTCATTGAGGATGAATCTAGTTTCAGCGCATGCGCTGTGGTTGCACGGGCATGCGCCAGAGGAAGACGCAAGGTGAACGTGAAAGCGCACTGGTGTGGACATAGCTATACACAGAACCATTAAAACAACGTCAGCGACACACCTTTTTGGCTCGACATTTGACAATAGGGCTCGATCATCACATGACTTATTATGATTCATCTTGTTTCGTAAATGTTTGGCACGTACGCCGCATATTTTTGCCAAGCGTTTTCTTTCATTGTTGTACGAGCGTAGTAATTTTAAATAGTCAAGGTTTTTAAAGGTAAAAAACTAATTAGTCTGTCGTTTTAAGTGTGTTTCTTGTTCACGATATTTAAAATTAGAATTTATTTATGAGAAAATGAATACCTACTGGCATGCTAAATTGGTTTAAGAATGCTCAGGAAAGGTTAATCTTATAATTTATAACATTAATTTTATATTGAAAAACCGGACAAATTCGTGTTAGACTCGCTTATCGAGGGTTGAGTATACGATCGTAGTTTGCAAACTCAATCAACATCAACAAATCAATGTTATATAACTACAAGAAACGGGTGGGCCATTTTGTAAAATATTCTACATTTCCTTTTCTCAATTTGAATAAAAAATGTTTTCTCATGTTCCATGGGCGTAGCCAGGGGGGAGGGTTTGGGGGTTCAAACCCCCCGAAAAGTTCAGGGTCCCATACAACAATCGTGTTTTTTTTTGTGTCCGACTTACATACTTGGCTGGTTTTTGTTTCGAAACTCCCTCCGAAACTAAATCCTGGCTACGCCCGTGTCATGTTCAGAATTATGAGCGCTTTTGATAAAAGTTTAAAAAAAGTTGTCCTCAATTTTTCCGTGACTACCATATCGGATTTTTTTGGGTTAATTCTTTTCATTTTTATTTTCAAAATTGAGAAAGCAAGGAAATGTAAACTTTTTGCAAAACAACCCTGTTGTACTTGGTTTAAGACTACATACATATAAATGTGAAAATAAACGGTCTTTCCAACTTGTGACATTTCAGAACCGGCACAGCGATAGTCTTCTGGCAATGGGTGAACCAGTCGTTCAACGCACTCGTGAACTACACGAACAGGAACGCCAACTCGCCGCTCACGACGACGCAGATGGGCGTTGCCTACGTCTCCGCCACTACGGCGGCCATGGCCACCGCACTGACCTTCAAATTCGTCGTGCAGAAGAAAGCGAAGAACCCTATATTGGCCGTAAGTTGACTTTAATACATACATACATACATACAGTTCCAGGAATGAGACTTGGGAAGATTTTAAGTAGTGGGAGTAATTTCGCGCGTAGCCATGTCCGTCGCGTTTTTACACGTTTTCTTAAATGGAGTAGGCTGAGCAGTGAAACCCTACTTAGTCTGAACCATGACTGTTTCACGTTTCTTAGTCAGTTTTAGCCTTATTTTAGGTTTAATAATAGGTTGATTTGTAGCGACCCAGCGCCACATACGTCGAATAACCGAACTAAATGACCCCACATCGCGCTAACGAAGTTTCGAGGAACGGTTGCATAAATACATCTTCCAACTTCCTCTCTGTGGACTTCGGTCCCCAGGCATAACATCTGCCTGGAGAGAGATCTCTATTGTAGTCTTTCCCACAGATTCATGTATTTAATTCTGGAAATCACATAATAAGTACCTAATTTCCATGTCAGATACAAGTAATTCACAAAAGGATCGTCAAATAGTAAACAAATAATAAAAATACGCACAAATTAATAACAATTATAACAGAAGGGTTAGAGTTTCCAGCAAATTGAGTTAATAATTTTAAACAAAAAAAAAACCGACTTCAAATTTGGGCTATACTGAAAGCATTTGTCTAATAATGAGGGTGACCTTCCATCACCAGCAGGCCTCACTAATTACTGAAATTATAATTTCCAGTCTGCAGGTGCATTCAGTATTGAAAGAATTATCCTTTAACTCCTAATCATTAAGGAGTTGACCTTCCATCATCAGCTCAGTCATATTTTTTTTACTGCCAGACGTAAATACTGGTGTAGCTTTGAAAAATGTACTAAAAACATTACCTGTGCCAATAAAATTTGAGGGTTGCCCGCGATTTCCCTCATATTCCATCACCAGATCAAGATATGCTGGGACCACCTGGAAACTATACCCTTTCAAACAAAAAAAAAATTTCCAAATCGGTCCAGGCGTCTTCGAGTAATCAGCGAACACACATAAAAAAAAATAATGATGATAAAAAAAATAATAATAATAAAAAAATATCCCGACGAATTGAGAACCTCCTCCTTTTTTTGAAGTCGGTTAAAAAATGTGATTTTGTTTTGCTTGCGATGCGAAACGGTTGCTTTTTTACATACATACATACATACATAACCGTCACGCCTTATTCCCTGCGGGGTAGGCAGAGACAACAGAGCGCCATTCGCTTCCATTTTGACATACTTCTTTCGCTTCAGTAACATGCATCACTCTCGTCATACACGCTCGACGGTTTCTTATATTTTAAACAATAGTTACATCGAAAACCAAAATATTTCTTCATATTAAACTTCATACTAAACGTAATCACGATATTTACTGTTTAGCGTAAACAAGATTGTTGTTGCCAAATTAAATAATATGTTAATCATTTTGTGTAATTATATTTCAGAGGTTCGTGCCATTTGTAGCCGTAGCCGCTGCCAATTGGGTCAACATTCCCCTGATGAGGCAAAATGAAATTATTAAAGGTATGTATAACATTTTAATACTAAATAAAAATAACACTCTAAAAACACGCTAAAAGTGGCTATAGAGCGTGAAATTACCAATAATACCCTAAATACCATACCCTTTTTTCTTTAGTCATCTCTTATGACATCGACGCAAGAATCAGAGAGGTGTTATTCTAAACGCGACACCACAAGTCCGACAAAACTAGTTTATGAATATAATAACCAGAAACATTAAATTTTAATTGCGGTACTCGTCATCAAACTCTCACATTGATCATTGATCTGTGATCTCACATCTAAACATTGAATGACCTTTTTTTTTCAGGTTTAGAAGTAACGGATGATAATGGAAAGATCATCGGCAAATCGCAACTGGCCCCTGTCAAGGGGATTTCGCAAGTGGTGACCTCTAGGCAAGTACCCTACTAATATTATAAATGCAATTACTATTTCTCTTTTACTTTTTAAAGTACCATCGCGAACCGGGATTGTTGAGCCACTTAGGTACCTATGTTTGTAACTTGATCGTGTAATACTAATCTAATAGCTAACATCTAATCTACACACATCACACATCATAGTCTAGTCACATCGGTCATTGATTAATGATTACACGTCTAAATTGCGAACAGTGGCAAGTGGCTCAACAATACTGGTTCGTGACTGTACCATCGCTGAATAGACTTCCATGTAACGAAGATACTAGAAAGTTCGAGTCACTAGAAAGGACATGGGCTTTTTTATTCCGCAAACCAAGGAAATTTTCGTTCATAATCGCTCAATGTATTTGGTTGTAGTTAAAAGTCTAAACCCTAAAATAAACGAAGCACCCATCAAAAGCAAAAATTACTAAACTCTAGCTCAACTCAACTGCGAATATTATTTATTTATGCAAATGTAACTGGCCAGCAACTAAAAAAATAATATTTACACACGTTTCAAATCGGGTTTAGCTCAATATGTTTCGGGCTAAACTGTAGCCCTTTATCGGTTTAAAACGTGAGTTTTGTAATTTTCAAGATGAGCGAGTTTCACGGTAGTTTATTGTAAAAAAAAAACAGAGATTTTAGATTATAGCTAATGTTTCGGTAAACTTTGCAGGATCGTAATGTGTGCCCCAGGCATGTTGTTGTTACCGGTCATTATGGAGCGCATCGAACCCAAGCCGTGGATGCAGCGGATCCGCTGGGCCCACATCGGCATACAGACGGCCATAGTTGGCATGTTGTGAGTATACAGCTTTATATATATTTTTTCGTCATTCAGGAGGCAAAGGGAATGCTGTCCATGTTACTTTGAAATACTAACACATATCGTTTATGGACTCAGCATCCAAGATGCGATAAGTCGGAATAAAACATCAGTTATTAGAAGCTGATTGAAGGACTACGCTCCATTGGTTACTAAATCACTATTTCATACAACGTTTACTTCATGCGATTGATTTTCACGAAAAGTAAATCACTTTAACTTGAAATTTCTTAGGACTTCCATGAAATTTACGTAAAAGCAGACGGTATACCAAGGTGATAGGCGTTAGTAAATTGTTCTCAACCGGCCTAAAAGAATATTAACATTATTAATAACACTAAAAATACCCAAATATGTATGTACTATTATTTTTGCTTTTCAGCCTAACATTCATGGTGCCGACGGCCTGCGCGTTGTTCCCACAAAGATGGTAAGTAATTTATAAAATATTCATCATCTACAGAAGCATCTACAAATAATTTACACTTCTAGAAAAAATACTAGCTAATACTACCAGTACTAGGGCCTAATGTTTTAGGCATGCATCAGAACTTTTCCATCAAAAAAATCTAATAATGTTTGGCCATCCTAAATTCTTGTGGGAGAAAAAAACAATTTTGTCTTTTCTATGAGCCGACTCATAATTTTATTATGGATTGAGTTATGTTGCGATTTATTTATTTATTTATTAGGTTATGTATAGAGTTGTGTTATTGGAAACTATTATAGTTAAAGTAAGTAGTGTAGCAACCCCTAGCGCCACCTATCGTCTAGTAGTAGGACTTCTAATACTAACGTCATCAACTGGCAGTTTCTACATCGCGCTAACGAAGTTTCTGGTATCAGTTCCATAATAACATAGGGATATGTTCGCCTTTGTACTGTTGAATTGTTTCTGCTTATTATTTTGTTATGTTTTGCACAATATAGATAGCTACATAAATACAACTTTCAACTTTCTGTCTGATGACTTCGGGATCTAAATATAACATCTGCTTAGAGAGAGATCTCTTTATTGGAGTCTTTCCCACAATGACTTAATGTTGGAAGATTCAATTTGTGAAAGACGCGCTGGTATAGGTAAAAATTAATAAAATCTAAAAGACAGCTAAAAAATTTAATGAAATTGTTAAATCAGTTTATCTCAAGTCATAGTACGAAATAAAGTTATTTTGTTAACTAATGTCAATGTGTTGAGCACATGAATAAACCAAGTTAAAAATTCTTGTTATGTATTGATTTTCATCGAGCATTAGTTAAATCAAATAACTTTCCAAAGATACAGTGAATAATATAAAAAGAAGTTAGCACGTTGTGAATAAACATGAAATAAAGCAATGCCATTATAATACTCTAAAAAAAAATAAAAAGTAATAAAAAAAGACTAGAAAAATTAACGAAATTCACATAGGTATACATATTGATTTGTGACACTTAAAATAAGTCTTCAAAATTAGTAAGCTGTGTATGAACTATTTTAGACGTTTCTGCTGTCCAGGTTGCCTATTCTTCATCATCATCTTCCTTATTCTTGCCCTCAATCGCCTCATTGACTCTCATCAAAGTGTCCGACACGAGCATGAGTTCCATTGTGATCCCCGGAACCAACCGCTCAGCCACAACAGTCTGGTGCAGATCGCTCTCAGTGGTTCTCACGTACCGTCCAAAAGTCAAGGAAGCAGGCGACTGCCCTGTGATCTTGGCCGTCGTGTTAATCCCAAAACGAATACTGGGCAACTTTTCTTCCCAGTCCAGGTGATCATTGAAAAGGTTCGCCATCAGACTTTTCAGGTCCCGCGTAACACCCATCGAGGTGCTCGTTTGTGGTATATACCCCTTGTTTAAGCTGTGGTCGATACCAAGGCAATAAACAAGTTTCTGCATCACAGCCCCAGCAAACTGAGGCTGGCTCCCGCTAATCAACCGCTTCGGTATCCCATAGCGTAGGAATATCTCGTTCATAAGCACGTTAGCGCAAGTTTCCGCTGAATCGTTCTCCAAGGCAAACAGTTCCTTGTACTCTGTGGCTGTATCTTCTATTATAATAACCCATTGATTTCCTTTCTTTGATTTCGCCAGCGGGCCTAACAAATCGAACGCCACGGTCTCGAACCGACGACAGTTTGTCTTAATCGCCGGTTTCTGATTGGCCTCGTTCTGTTGGCATTGGAAACATTGACCAACACAGCCTTCGATGTATTCTTGCATTCCACTCCAGTAATGTTCAGCTGAGATTTGTCTATAGAGTTTCTCTGCAGAGTGGGCGAAGCCGCAGTGGAACGATGCTAGAACATGAGTCCACTCATGCTGTGGGACTACCAACTGAAAATCTTCTTTGTTGCTGTCTGGGTTGTATTTGTACAACACTCCTTTTTCCATCAAATACCCCTTACTGCTCCAGTGTACCGCGTCACGATTCTCCGTGTCTTCTAGAGCCTCTATGATTTTATCCAATCGATTATCCTTTAATTGCGACTTTCTCACCTCCTTAGCGCTGCGAGGTGTCTTACTGTAACCATTGGGAGGACGGCAAACGCCACAAAATCTCTTAGTGACTTTATCGCAAGTGGGATGCGCCAAGGTGTCTGCCATTATCAGCGTTAACCCTACACCGTGTACGATCGTAATTTCGTAGGCTTGAAGCTGGAGAGCCAATCTAATCAATTTACCAGTTGATGATTCTAAATCCATGAGTCTTTTCAACGGCTTATAGTCTGTAACGAGGGTGACAGGTTTGCCTTCGATGTATTCTGCGAATATTGAAAGCGCCCAAACGGCAGCTAGGGCTTCCTGCTCCGTGGTCGAGTCCCCCCTTTCCGTTGGTGTCAGAAAACGGGTCGCATACGCTATGGGGTGCGCATTTTCTAGAGCACCTTGTGTGAGAACTGCGCCAATCGCGTAAGTGCTCACTACAGTCGTAACGACGTATGGTTTTGTGTCATCCGCTTTCACAAGCACCGGCTTTGATGCAAGACATTCCTTAAGCTTTCCGAATGCTTCCCCTTGTGCTTCCGTCCACTCCCAAGCCTCGTCTTCTCTTGTGAGGCGAAGTAACGGTTCAGCTATCTCTTTAAAGTTGTCAATAGACCGTATGTATTTAAAGATTTGTAGAAAGAAATGCAAATGCCCGAGTTTTGAGGGAGGTGGCAAATGTGTTATAGCAGCCCACTTTTTAGGATTATCTTGGACACCTTCAGAAGTTAAGTATTGTCCAAAGTAGTTGATTTTTTTAAGGCAAAACTGGGAATTCTCCTGGATCGGAAAAACATTCAAAGTCCGCAATGCAGTGAATACTTTTTCTAAGTCGATCAAATGTTGATCAAAGGTAGTAGAGCAGATGACGATGTCTGATTTTCGTGGGATGATCGTTATATCCCTTGCGTAGTTTCGAATTTTATCAACCAGACGTTGAAATGTAGCCCAAGCGTTGCGCAGACCAAAAGTTAGGCATTTGAATTTGAATACTCCGATAGGGGTTATGAAGGCACACTTTTCTCGGTCTTCATCGTGTATTTTAATCAGGCCAAGCCCTGCACGAAGGTCCAGTGTACTCATGTAGGGTTTAGACCTTGCTTCGTTGAGTAAGTCTTCAGTTTTCTGGCTGGAGTATGCATCAGGTTTAGTTATGGCGTTCAATCGGCGATAATCAACATGAATCTTGAGTGGAAGTTGGCTTTCAGGTGCTAATATAATTGGTGAGGCCCATTCAGATGTGCACGGCTCTATGATGTCTGCGGTTAACATTTGTGCTATTTCTCTGCGAAGGAGTTCTTTCTGTTGCGTCGATAGACGATGCGGCGGGGCTGCGATAGGCTCATGGTCCTCGGTGTCGATTCTATGCTCTACTTCTTTGGCTGGTTCGAAACTGTGTTTGAATACGTCCACATTACGATTCAGTAGATCTTCTAGCTTTACTTTCTCTTCCTTATCCAAACAGCTGCCTTTGAATTTCATTTTGAATTTTGAAGATTCTGAAAACAATACGACATGGTTTTGTTTGGTTATTTGTGATCCAGCGACAGTTAAAAAAAAGTATCAACGCAGGATTTCTTAGCAAAAATAAGCTCAAAATTGAAATACCTAGAACCTATAGTCTCTGCGCAGATTCTTTGCCATCATACAACCATTTTACAATAGTCTCGTATGTATATTTATTTTATTTCGTTCATTTGTGGGTAGATTCACTAAAGTTAGCTAAATTTGAGGTATAGTGGTCGGCAATAAACTTGGCGAGATTTTAAGTGGTGGGGATAAGTTCGCGCATCGCTCTTTCCAAGTAAAAATAGCACAAGTAACTTAAAAAAGGTCCTTAAGTTCAATATCGCAAAAAACTCCTGAGCGTCTAGTGTATTGAAAACGATGATGGACTCGATAACGATTTCGTTTGCGAATTAACGCGGAATTGTATGGAGACGTGTCGACTGCGGAAGTTGTCCAAACGTTCCGCTGGCAGCGCTGTCTCAGTTTCCATACAATTACCGAGTTACACAGTTATCGAGTCCATCATCGTTTTCAATACACTAGACGCTTAGATCTGGCGTAACTTAAATCTTCGGTTACGAAATGTTGCTAGGACTCGCGCATGAAGGCTTCCGTATCGTTGATTAAGTAAACACGCAGGTAGGCTGTTACCATTTATTGACATCGAGCAAAAATGGACAAAAAATACGTTTTTTTATGGGAGCCTCTTAAATATTTGTTTTATTTTAATTCAATTATTTATTATTAAAGTAAAGATACATACATACACACATCACGCCTGTTTTTCTAAACGGGGTAAGCAGAGCTCACGAAACGCTGCATAGGCAAAACCAAAAAAGACATCTGAGTTTTTGTGTTCAAATGCCTACCTGTTGCCACTACTGATATCGAGTAAAACAGGAAAAGAGTAGCTGTTGTTGTACAGGAATTATAATAAATATTTATGTACTTTGTTTTAAAATCCCAACGACTCTTTAAGAAACTTTAAATTTGTGAAATTTAGCACCGTATATAAAATAACCATACATTTGGCGATGAATTCGTAACGGTTCGTGTACTTACTCTGCCTATGCTATTTGGGAATACCGGCGTGGTGTTTGTGTGTTTCGTAGCTATGTAAAATATACCTAATATACCTAAATAAGTTGGGTTACGGTCACCGTAATTAATTCTTGAGTTACCGCGGAAAGTTGTCACAGTAAACGTAATTAATTTTTCCTTTATAGAGCAATGAAATGTAAATGACGTTAATTGTAAATATGCTATATCGACAAGAATCAATTGGTTCTTTTTTATTATTATATAGTGTATATTAGTGTATTATTAATAGTGTCTAATTGTATATTAAAACATCTTACTATTACCTTGGAAGTCAGTAATCCGACACTGATAAATTAAAGATTAATTGACCACTTTAGTCAATAAACTTTCGAAGTAGAAGGTGTATCACGTCACTTGAACAGTACACTAATTAATTTACTATTTTATTCCTTCTATTTGATTTCGATTTGTTGCAAATGACTAGTTAGCAAGAACTAAATACACTTACTTTAACATTTGTGGGTAGAAAATAATTGAATTGAGGGTAATCGTAGAACTACTCTAAGATCCGTTGGAATTCGACATAAATTTTCAACATTGCAATTAGCGACATCTGTCAGTCACATTTGTAAACTTAGATATAATTTAATGTTTTTAAAATTGCATTTAACGTTTACGAGATAATAAATAAATAAAAGTAATGCAGGTTGTTTATCAGGTGACTTATACTGATGACTTATACTTTTTAATGATGACTATAAACTCCCAATGAATTTATAACATTTAAAACACGGTTGTAATGGACCCCTCTGGTGATTCCCATGGGAATACAAAAGTAGCTTTGGAATTTATAAAAAGTTTTTTCTTATGACATAAAAATTTTCAAAGGTTGCGCGCTGGATGGTAATGTGCTATTGCCCGGCGCTACATACAGTTTGTGACATCCTTTAAAAACTAATTAAATGTTCTTTTTTTCAGCAAAATCTCAACTGACACTATAAAACGTTTCGAGCCAGAGAACTACGAAGAATTACTAAAGAATACTGACGGTAAACCGCCGCAATATGTTTATTTCAACAAGGGTCTCTAAACATTATACTTTGTAAGTATTAAGCAGTTATTATTATGTAAAAGACATGGTAATTGTAAGCTCTATTTACAGGAGAATTTATAATTTTACTAATACATTACATATCGCTATTGAATGTTACTAGGTTGTAATGAATGATGAAGTAATAATTTTCTAATAAACTAAATGGGTTGGTTTCTATGTGGACTGCTGGAGCGACGCTGATATTTTTCGTTATCTCTTGGATAAAATGTGTTAGTGTTGCATTATGTAATGTAATGAATGAGAGTTGCCATGTCTGTTACAAATAAATATGTCCGGTAGATAGTGTTGTAGGTAATTCTAAGTAAAGAAAGAAATAGGTTTTTGGCGTAATTTAAAAATTTGTGATCATTTGATGGATATTATGATTTTTGATATTGTCTTCGGGTAAGATTTTTATTGTGAAATTGCAAAGACATCAATTTAGGCGAAATAGGTATATAAGTTAAGATTATTGTTCTCAAACTTTCTATTAATTTAAGTACTTAATCGAATTTTGAGTTTGATATGCTGTGGTGTATAGATCAGTATTGTTTTTAATCTGGCTAGTATTGCAAAGATTAATTAAATTTTGATAATGAATCTACTTACTGAAATATTTTATCAGCTTTTTTATTATTTACACATTTATTTGCATAGAACTACTTCAATTGCTTTTTGAATATTTTTTATATATTAAAAACAATACATTCCGATTGGTATTACTAAGTGTATTTGTTCCTTTATTTGCATTTTTGTGAATAATGGTGTTATTTTCAGCAATTTTTTTCTAGTCTGTACTGAGCGCAAAGTAAATTAATTGTAATTTGAATGGTATTCCTAGTATTGTGCCATTTTTGGTTTGTACTGCTTTTTAGATATAATTATGTCAATTATTCAAAACAGTTTGAGTAATTTTGTAGGATTGTTTGTTTTGTATAATATCATATGTCTGTGAATTTGTTATTGTTGAAGCAAATCTGGGACAATAAAACATATAGAGGAAGAAGTATCGATTTTTACTGATAGTTATATGAAAGATACTTAGTACACTAAACTTTTGACTTAGTGGAAAATGAAACAACGTGACAAAATATTTAGATATTTATATTCGACATCTTAACACGAAATAAACTTTGAACTTCACACCAAGCTCGAAAAATATATAAATTACATGCAGTAAATTTACATTACACTTATATATTACAAGTAAATAAGGCACCGGATTACAAACGAGTATATATAATTTCAGTTCTATTTGACTGGCACCTAAATAAAGGTGCTGATACACTTGTGCATTCACTTGTAACATCGAGCATTCGGCTTTTTTAAATTTTGTCTGACCGATCAATGAACTCCTTTACTTTTTGAGACTTTTAACTTTTATGTAACATTTTAAGTGCAAATGTATCAGCACCTTCAGTCGAAATTGACAGGTTTAGATTTTCACCCCAGACTAAATTTGTCTTGATAAGTATTATTTTCTTGTCACTGATATAAAATAGATTAGGTATTCAACTAATTACTTATTTCGTTCGACATCGTCAGGGTAAACGGTATATGAAAATATGCTGAGCTGTCAACAAAACTTAGTTTCTGTAGACGGTATTCTTGAACATACACAAATAATTTTGTTCATTTTAATTTCACATTCAAGTCCAATGAATCATATCGTCATGAAAATAGGATACATTTTAGACTGTCATAATAATCTGATATTACTTTTTTCTGGTTAAAGAGGTGGTTATAAAGTTAAATAATACTACACTAATTAAAGTCTTTTAGGTGCCTACTAAACTAAGAACTAAATTACTGTAAATCAGCTTAAAGTACGCATCTGAGGAATCTAAACAATTTTGAGTATTTACTTTTCTATGTATGACGAAATTCTAGTAATTCAAATTGCTCGTCTTCTCAATTTTACAAGCGTAACAAAATTTAAATACAGAATTTCTGACACGTAATTAAAAAAAAACTTAACATTCTAGAAAATCATGGCGTCGATAAATTCGCAATTATTAGCAAAAATCATAATAAAATTAATATTCATACAATACCTACAATAGGACAATGTCTGAAGTCCGACTTTGCTATGTATCCAGTATAGACATGACTACGAACAGTGCAAGCATGGACTTTAAGTTGCCAATCATCCTTGAGGGTATTTGAACAGGGAATGAAGACATTTATTTACATTAACCAAATCTAAACCGATACATCGGCAATTCCCAATATTTTAATCTACCCCAGATTTCATCACACTGGGAAACAGGCAATGACAGATTTGTAACCACTTGTAATTTTTTACCTCCAATTGACAGGGTAAAAAGGTTGCCCTGTCTATGTATTCAGTGGAGTCCCTCCGGAGATAGAACATAAAGTAACAAATAAATAAAAAACAGATGCGTACACCGAAATGACAAATACATCAATAGACGTTGGCTTTTTCAAGCAACACTGACGCCTCGCACATCGCTTTTGCCGTAGACCTGACCAAGAATAACAAATGGAGTTGTTCAAACACATTCAGTTGGACCCTTGTCCGGACTAACCCATGGAGAACAGTCGCCCTTTCAAGATCCAACCACCTTTGAAGGGACAGCTCCCTATCTTCAACTGGCACTCCCTGAACAACGTCTAGCGGGCCCCAGAGCATGAACTCTAGGACTGATTTTGCTTGGTTCAGGGAGATGGCCCTTTCTTCTTGCAAGACTTCTTTGAGGAGTGGTGTCAGCTTTTCTCCAGGAAGGATTATTTCTAGGGCTTTGATCGCGCACTTGCAGAGTGAGCTTGGGTGAGCGTCGGGCGTTGACTTGTTCATGTCGTCGCTCAGTCTGGAAAATTTGGAGTCATTGTAAATGGGTCTTCGGTGTTCGTATTTTTTAACAGTATCTCTATTTTTTTAAATTAACTATCGACTGTACTTTTGATTCTGAGTAAGAAAACATACATACATACAAATATACATACGTACAATCAGGCATGTACAAAACATTGACCAAATCCTGTCGAATTCGCATTCACGCTTCGCACCCACTTCCAGCATAATTTTCAGTTTAAAACAGATGAAAGAGGTAAAACTGCGATAGGTTGCTAGCATGTCGCCTAAAGCATACCTACAAAGTTAACACAGCGATAAGCGTCGTCATGGTCAACCCCGCTGGGAATGAGGCGTGACTTTTATGTATGTTTGTTTAAAAATTTAAATATGAAAACTCGCCAACTTACCCTTGGAGTATACACAGCCGTCCATAGCAGTTCGTCTTCGGCGCCGACAGAGAATTCAACCTCTCATCAGGCGATGGCAAACTCGCGCTCGTCTGCTGTTCCCTCAACGCTATGAACGAGGTCAGGGACTCCGAGATCTCCTCGACTCCTCGCGCTTGGAGACACTTCAGACCACTAATGACTTGCAGCATCATGAATATGGCCTCGTGTATCTGTTCCGTTTGGAGCGCGCATTCCTTGGCGTCAGCGTGGAGGGAGTCGCTGTACGATTGGATCGTGTCGACTTGAGCGTGGGCCAGCACGACTATCGTCGCTGTAAGTAAAAAAAAGATCACACAGTGTGGTATAGTGTCACTGTTGGGAAGACTCCAATAGTGAGATCTCACTCCAGGCATGTAATGCCTTTTGGGACTGAAATCCACAGACAGAAAGTTGGAAGTTGTATTTATGCAACCGATCTTCGAAACTTCGTTAGCGCGAACACTTTGACAGTTGATGTTTATGGAAGAAGTTCTACTACTGAACGGTAGGTGGCCCTACACCAGCGCCATCTAGTTTCAAATCGACGAACTCATTTTAAAAGTTCTCCAAAAGTTTACCTTGAACCAAGTCTTCTCCCTCTTCCCCGAACTGCTGCAGCGGCACCAGGTCGCAGAACTCCGTGATGGCGTTGAGGCTCAGGGTCTGCGGCTGCACCGACTGCTGGCAGACCAGCTGCGAAGCCATCTGCTCTTTATGGAGCATCAGGGTCACGTTCACTGATCCTGGAAGACGAAGGAGGTGAGGAAGGTGAATGACAGTTACGTGACAACGACAAGGCTGAGGCTGGGTGCTGGAGAAGAGTCTAACCGGTCAATCACGAAATCATCAGACTATAAGACTGTAAGACTATACACAGTATAGTTACTATACTATAACTCGTACGTAAGTAAGTAAGTAAGCAAACAGTTTATTGTACAAAAGGAAAGAACATGAAATACAAAAAAACATACATCTTAAGGAATATCTTGCAGCCAAATTTTGAGAGGCAGAGAGGAAACTTAATTATTGTGACCGACTCGTCGGACTATAGTAGGTATTCCTAACGTCTATTTAATAAAGTGTACCTTGGCTAGAATTCCAAATGGCGGGATAGAACAGGCGTTTCCCAGCTCGGACCTTCTTGCACGGCTGGACAGCAAAGTCGTTCCAGCGGAGATTGGTGCAAGCCTTCAGCCCTCGGAGGGAAGGCTGCATGGTGGCGCTTAACTGGACCTGGAGAAGTAATATGAAAAGTAAAAAGTAAGTGGTTCCTGGGTTTTGGGGAACTAGACATCATTATAATCATCACCACACCAGCTCAGCTGTTGTACAACTTCTCAAAGACTTTCAGTTGTTTCGGGTGGAAGCGGCTTGTAGCGTTAGTGAACCAAGCCATCAGATTTGCCATGTGGTGTCGAAGTTAAAGTGACACATCTCCATTAAGTACTTCCGTGGATGTCGAAAGAGGCGACTAAGGAGATAGTTTAAGGTATACATATTTTGGCGATAGGTTAGCAAACTGTCACTGTTATACATCTTAACTTAAAACCTAGAAATTATACTTGAAATGGCTATGAAGTGTGAAATAGTCATGGCTTTGTCTATGTAGTTGCGTTTCGTGTGCTCTGCATACCGCATACCCCATGTACCTCTGTATCTGACTATGAAAACTTGAAGTTACCGAAGTGAAGTTGAGCTTATAAATTAGGGCGTACACAAATCTATTCGATAAAAATCCAATTCATGTGACAAAGAAGCTAAAAAACTATAATTCAGATAATATAGTTAAACGATTCAGCTCTTACAATGGCAGCTCAAACGAACCGCAATAAAAAACAACCAGTCATGCAGATATTTTGCCTGCAGTTTTTATTACATTATTGTCCTTAATCAAAATACGGTCCGGCCTTGCCGTCTTGGGTCTGAGATTTCAAGGTAAAGATGCAGGTAAGTCTACGTATTCAAGTGTAACGATTCGATAAAACAACAAATAAAAAGATCTGTTAAAATATTTTGAAGTTAAAATATCTTGTTTAGTACCTATGGACCCAAATGGTGTAGGCAAAGCATTTCGTTAGGTACATAAACACAACAGTAACTATTTCACATTTCGCAGCTACTTCCAGTATAATTTCAAGTTTAAAAATAGATGAAAGAGGTATAATAGTAACAGGTTGCTAGCCGATCGTCTAAAGCACGTATTAAGCACCTATTCCACTCCAAGTTCACTTCCTTAGTCGCCTTTTACGACATATCCACGGAATGGAAAGGTGTTATGCAAAACAGAAACCACTGAGATCAATACTAATTACGATAACAAGTAATAATAAATACCTATAATCACATTAGTATCATAAATGTGAAAGTTTGTGAATGTGTATGTTTAGAAATAGATAGATCCCACGGGATTGCGGTAAAACAACTTTACGCACTACGCAGACGGCGTTGCGGAAGACAGGGAGTATGTTCATAAATACCTGTTCTAAAACCTGTGCCAGCGCCTCATGGTTAGCAATGACGACGGCTCCATAGTTGTCCTCCAAGTTTTTATGGACCACGCTGCGCCCCTTCCTCACTCGCAACTTGTTCGTGGTAGCTTTAGGCGTCATATCGTTCTGGTAATCCTCATTGCTCGGGCTATCCATGTTGTCGTTTGAACTGTAGAAGCTATACGGCGAATAGATCTCCGATTCGGTTTCGCTTCCACAGTATGGGAGCGACGACCTGTTAAACCCGTTGTATTTAGGGTACTCAGGACTGTCCTTTCTTGCTTCCACGTTTTCTCTTGGCTTGATGGCGGAGTCGCACTCTGGTGAGCTGGATCTCGCGTGGTTGACGTATTCGTAATCGCTGTCGCTGTTTTTAGCAGAGTCGCTGGCTTCTTCTTCGTACTTGCTGGAGTTGTAGACGTCGTCATAGTTGTGGATGACTGCTTCGTTGGTGGCTTGAACTAGCTCTTGAGGCCCGTCTAGGTCATCTTTCTCGTCGTCTATGGGTGTTCTGCGTTTGGGCAGTTCGAGGTGAGCCTCTCGTTCGCGCATGCTCGCCGTGCGTTCGGGTTTCCTTGGAGCCAGGGCTGACCGGATCTCTCCTGAAATTTAAACGTTTTCCCATTTAGTCAAGCTGTTAGCTAAGTTTCCAGACAACAGTCTGATGTATAATGGAGGTTAAGTAAGTTTAAAAATAGAAATTGTAACTATAATAAGAAAGCGAGTGAAATGGGAATAGACTACAAGAAGTCGAGAAGCTTCTATCCAAAAATGTTGAAAGATTTCTTTTGTCTGTAGAGTTCGATATTTATTTTATTTTAACATTCCTATGCTAATGAAATGGCTTACCTAGATTTGCATATATGTTGTCGCTTTTACTCGGCGGCGCCCACGCTTGTTGCTTTTGCTTCTTTTGCAGGACTGCCGACTTCGGCGGCGGAGGCCTCGCTGGCTTGTGGACCGTTGCCACCTTGCACTCCTCAGTAGAATGCCGGGGTGGGGGAGGCGGTTTGCTGACAACTTTCGGAGTCTCCACTTCGGTAGCCGTGCTACTTGCACTGTATATCGATGACACATCGTCGTGACTCATTCGGCGGATTTCGGAAAGCTCGTTTGGCTTCACCACCTCCACGTTGGACCCGTTTATGTCCAGCGGATGTATGATCACGAGGCGCGGTTTCGGTTTTGGTGCCAAGTCGAAAATTTCTTCCGGCTTTTGAGCCACTTTCGTTACTGTAGCGACGCTAAGCTCCTTTTTATCCAAGTCCTTTGAAGAGCCAATACGGAGCAGTTTTTTGATGGAAAACTTCAGTTTGCCTTTCCGTTTGTCGTCTAACAGTAAGTTATCATGAGAGAGAGATATGTTTCTCCTTGGTGCAGGTTCCGGAATGACATCGATTTTCTTAACTTCTACTGTATCGACAGGCTTCACTTTAGGAGCAACAGAGCACTGGGTTTCTCTTTGCCGCTTTTCCATTTCCCTTACCACAGGTGAGTCTGACTTTGTGAATCCGTTTGTATTTCTTTGGTACAAATTCGGATATTCATCACTGGATGGAGATGATGGTGGCGACGGTGCTTTGGCCTTAGTAAGGCTGTTCAATGACGTGTCACTGTCCTGTTTTGTGAGAACAGGTTTCGCGTAATAAATCGGCTCGGGCTTATCTTCATGAACCTCGGTTATCTCATTATTTTTCTCTTCGCTAACTGCTCTAACGGAGCGGTTTTCGTCTGTTTTCGTTTGTAATAGCATAACCATTTGTTGCGTCACAACATTTTTCTTAGTTGTTTGTTTTATAACCGGCTTGATTGGCAACTTCGGTTTTTCAGGTACTGCCGGTTTAGGAGACATTATGTCAGTAATCATGCCGTGCAAGAATGATGGTCGGGCATCCATAGTAGGCATCGGGCTCTTGGGTAATGCTGGTGCCTCGGTGGGTTCATCCGGGTCAGCTCTTCCATCTGGCTCACCAGCTAACTCTCGACTGGCTTCGGCTGAAAATATATTTTCATGAGCCTTCGGTACGATTGGTGGCAAGTCGATGATAGGGCTCTGAAACGTCGAGTAACCGTTGCTAGCCTGACCGTCGACCTTACGTAGCTGTCCTATCGGTGACATCTTGATGTTCTTATCAGTCTCATTGAATACTTTTATCTTGACTGTCTCTTCACATTTAGTTTCGGAGAAGTGGCCGCTATCGTCATTATCTGAGTCCGTGCGTCCGCTAAAGCTCTCGTCGTCGGACGTTAATGAATTATTAGCGGTTGAACTAAGCGTGCTCACGGCGGAGTCAACGCTACTGCTTTCGACATTAATCTTGCAGAATTTAAACTCCGACCGACTAAGATTCACCTTTGGCCGTTCCTGGGTTTTAAGCAGAGGTGATTTCCTTACAATGCCATTCTTCTTTGTTTCACACATTTCTTTTTTATCACACTCATCTTGCATACTTTCTTTCATCTTCCCTTCTACTACGGTGGGTTTGTTATTGTTCTTTTGTGATAAACCGAGTTCGGTATTCGTCATTCTGTTTTGTTCCAAAGTTTCCGAAATCTCTTCGAGTAAAGATTTTTCAGTACATATGCTTTCTTTAGTACTGTCGGCTTGGATTATTGTTTCAGTTTCCTTAACGTAACTAGAAAGAATAATATTGGTTTTGTAATTGTTTGTATCTTCGGTGGAGGCGTCTGCTACGTGAATAACGGCGGGTTTTCTAATATGCGACTTTACGTTAGGGCTTTTGTTTTCCTGCCCGAATGGAGTGACAGATACCAACAATGTTTTCTTCTTTCCATCAGAATCTGTCTGTATTTTTCCTAGCAACAACGAAGTGTAAGATTTGCTTCCCGTGTCACCTAACAAATTGGCTTTGACTGTATTAAAATCTGTGTTCGATTTAGTGACCTTGTAAAGCTCTCTTTCTTCCTCAGTGTCGGGGAAAGTGTCATCTTCTTCTGTTTCTTCTGACATTTCGAATTCTTCTCCATCTGACCAGTCATCACCTCCGAAGCCAATGACGCTGCTGACTTCTTCAGGAAACCTGACATTTCTCTTGTTCTTCTTTTTGGGATGTATTTTTAAGATACTCGGCGGTGCTTTCTTGAAGAAAGTGCTTCTGTTCTGGAAAGGAGTAGCCAGGTATTTGCTGCCTTCAGTTTCTCGCTCCTTCTTGAGGTGATCTTCGCGGGACTTGAAACAGTTGGAACAGAAGTCCTTCTTCCAGGCATTCTGGACGAAATTGTGGCACACCGGCGACATGTTGCCGCGCGAATATCGCCTGTTGATCACGTAACTGGCATTCTGAAAAGAAAGGAAAAGAAACGTGAATGTGGGTCAACAAAAATGGTCACCGGATTGGGCAAAAAAAATACTTCGATACGAATTGAACATAATTTTTTTTAACTATTTTCGATTTATTAAACGTGAGTTATTCGTAAAAAAAAAATTGAAATTTTGAAATTGAACATAAAACTACCGTGAGACTCACTCATGTTGAAATTTTTTTTAAACGATTTTCGATTTCATAAACGTGAGTTATTCGTGAAATTTTTCAACTTCGATACGAGTATTTAAGCAACACAGACTTATTGATATTTTTTTAAGTATTATAAAATTTTATTATCAATGTAAATCGTAAAAAACTTCCCAAAGTAATAATTTGGATCCTGTTTAATGAAATAGTAACTCACAAACATTGATGTTGTTATGCCGAAAGACGATTTACTTTTAAACAGCAAACAAAATTACGATAAACCCGCAATTGGCAAACCGCAAAGCATGCAATCTATTGCGCAAATTACAAGTTTTGCTGATGACTCTAGCGGGTATTTGCTTATTGTGCAGTTGCAGCGAAATTGCTTGTACCGCTACACTACATTCCTAAGCTGACATCAGTTCAGTATTATGAAAATAGTTCACAAGTATACTTTGCATTCAATAGACCTAATTGTAAACGACGATCTCAACACAATGTAAGGTTTTGATTTATCACCAGTTTGTTGTTTACGAAGAGAAATATTTGCTATAGTCAGCACTCGGCTATACTTCTGCTGTGCCAGTTAGATATATGAAGGTATAATGTAAGCGTGTTTATATGATGCCAGTGTAATAGTTTAAGCGTCGTGTACCATTTATAGTACATTGAACTTCTTAACACTTTCCCAATACCTATATCCTCCGTGGTTTTTCTGCGATTAGACAAGAGTCGCATGACAGAAAATTGTGTAGAGCTGCCATCAAAGAACATCTTTAAGTTCCAAATATACAGTGAATCGTTCGACGCAAGCTGTATGCGGTGACCTCTAAAGTGTATAAAAACATGGTAGTCGGGCGCATTCGGTGAGCTAACTATCACAGTCTGATTAAGAGACGACGAGCGTTGGCCGAAGTTATATTGCCCGCTGTTCTAACAGTTGTAGGTAGTAAACTTATCACGAATTGAATTGCTCCAAGACGTCAACTCAGGAATTGTGCCGTATTGTCACTTTCTCTGCAAGCATGCCGCTTGCATTCAACATGCTAATCAAACATTCATCGGCGTTGGATGACGGTGGAAAACTGTTTAGCACCTGCTTGGATGCGTGGTTGGAATTCTAAAGAATATGGAAAAGTTGGAATACGAAAGGTTTGCCCTTGCTGAGGATAGAGAAAAGTTTGAATATGTACCACTGTCTAACAATCTTCCAGACAATGGTTAAGTTTGCACTTGTTAAAATTGTGTGTTACATTCCTTAAAGATTGTCTATGCCTTATGACATGGCAACACCTGTCAACTTTCTACTTCACTTCCTTTTTACGATTCCTTGGGTGCAACCATGCGCTCTTTAAAATAATTAATGTAATGTAATGATAAAAGCCTAAATGTTGTGTATCTGAAACAATACACGAATATTCAAGCCATGCCTGTTTAATTCCACGAAGCCACAATATCCTCTGCTCCATCCACCATCTCTGCACATCCGCACTAATATAATACAGGCCTGATCGAAAATGAAGATAGCTATGTATGTATGTGATGTCGGGTGTAGAAATTTCTTCCGTCGATTTAAGATGCGAGTATGAAAACTGGGTTAAGGTATGTTTTAAGTCAGTGGTTCCTAACCTTTTCAATGTCACTACCCCTGTGAACAAGTATGGGAATTGAATTTACCCCTAGCTAATTTAAATTAATTAAAACCACACATATTCAAACGTTCTTTTATTTTGTTTAATGCCATCTTTTACCCCCCTAGAATTTCCATTTTACCCCTACAGGGGTAATTACCCCCAGGTTAGGAACCACTGTTTTAGGGGGTAGGCTAGCAACCCGTCACTATTATACTTACCTCTTTTACACATCATAATGACGCCTGTGTTCCCAAAGGGGGAAGGCAGAGCACATTAAACGTGACAGAGAAAACCATCAGACCAAACATCTATACTTAGTAAGTTGCGTTAGTCTTTTTAACTCCTATTATTAGAAAGAGGCGTCCGCTTTTATAATCAGTTATTAATGTTCAATGAACAGGGCCCAGATATCTAAAATAAGACATCATATAAAACGTCCGTTCCAATTCGCACAAGAAACATCAGGGAGTCCCATTTTTGTCGACTTAATTCGAATTCCATCGTCATTTTGTACTTCAATTAAAATTATGCAACGCAGTGACATAACTGCGTGTAACATGATTTTGATTGAATTCAGCGCAAAGTTATGATTGCACTCGTAAGATTGGTAAGTCAGTCGTAGATAAAAAAACCGGCGAATGCGAGACCGACTCGCGCGTTGTGGGTTCAGTAATTTATTTACTAATATTACAAAAAAGGTAGAATTGGTATTATGGAAAAGATGTTAGCAATATAGAACTCTATAGAAAACACGAAGTACAGTCAAATGAATTGTTAACTGTGCCCCTTTGGACCCTGTCACAAGAAATGTCACTGTGACGTACCACACTAACTACTAATAAAGGCAATTATGAAATTCATTGTGAAAAGGTTCAAAGTGGCACAGGTATCAGTTTCCTTGACTGTACCTAAGCGGAATCATGTTACCGGATCTAAAATCTTGTTAAAAGAATCTAACCAATAGTTTACGAATTACTTATATTTTTTAACAGACCGCCGGAAAGACAGGACAAAACGCGGTTCAAGACGCGTTCCGATTTAAGAAACGGAACCCTAAAAAACTTAAACGCACAACAGTTTTGAGCGGCGCTCGTATAATTGTTCCGAATCGAATATTAATGTAGTAAAGGTTATAAAAACAGTACGGCAGCAAGGAATTATGATTGAAGTTCATGAATTATTAACTCTGTATGTTCTTGCTGCTGTAATAAGAAGAAATGGTAAATTTCTACTGAACTGGAGTAGGGAAAAAATACTTAGTTACTTTTGAGGCGGAGATAGTGATAGTGACATACAAAAAATTAAACATTTTGATTTAGACGATCTTTTCTTTCTATTTTAATTTCAACTGTAGCAACCTGTCACTATTATACCCGCCAACTTAAGACCTAAATAATATACTACAAGTGGCCACGAAACTTGAAATAGTCATGGTTTTGTCTACGTAGCGTTCTGTATCCTCTGCCAATCCCATTTGCGACTACAAGCGTGACGTATCTGTGTGTGTGTTGAAGTTTTGACAGGCGACACATTTCAGCTACCTCTGCTTTTATCTAGCTGTACGATATATCTGTGGTACTGATATAATCTGCACAGTGTTGTAAATTGTCGAATCATCAACAAGTCGTTTAGTTTTGGCGGTCATGTCATTGGTCCATGTTGCACAACAAATCGGTTATTGCTTTGTTATAGAGAATAATGGCCGATATAATTATTATGCAATGTCTGGCTGTTTTCCTGTTTTGGAAGCTTCGTTTAGGGAGATAAAATTGCACAATTGTACAGTCGAGTTCATTAATATATGAGCAAAACTGAGGGTTCAAAAATATCTGTACACCTTTATGACATTGACAATAAGGTGCAGAAGTTTACATATTTGGCATTTGTCTACTCATATATTTATGAATTCGACTGTATATCCGTGTGGTGTCAGATAAAAATAACACCTCTCTATTTCTACCATGGGTCTAGAAGTCTAGGCGGTACAAAACCACGCCTTCATATTTCGTAGGCAATTCCAGCATAATTTTAGGTTTAATAACAGACGAAAGACTTCTAACAGTGACCTATTGCTAGCCTATCGCCTGAAGCATGTACCCAAACCCTCCTTTGTCGCCTCTTAAGACATCCACGAAAGGAATGGATATTACTCTAAACCCTTGACCACACGGAACTATAAATGTGGCAATTAATAAAATACTGAAGTTTAATGTATTCAAAATAAGGTATTGTTTTACATGGCCAGGTGTTTTGGTGGTGTACGGAATCCGATTGTTTGCCTATCGATTGCCGTAATAGGAGCAAGGCCACATCATCTAGGTAAATTAAATAGACTGTTTGTCTGTGTAGTATCCTTGACGAGAATTCTGAAGATGAGTAAAAGTGGGTTACAAGTGTACGTAAACATATTATTGGGACGCAATGGTACGTTATTGTGAGACAGCCGAGGACGATGTAACATACATACATAGTATTCCTAAATGGGGTAGGCAGAGCACATGGAACGCTATATATACATAACCATGACTACTTCACGTTCTGTAGCCACTTCTCGCGTAAATTTTAGGTTTCAAGTTAGCCGAAACATCGAACTAAACTCAAATAAAGACGAATTATCCGTATATTTCATTATACATAAATATATATGTTCTATGATACACCTCCCCCTTTCTACCCGTGGGTGCCGTAAGAGTCGACTCTGGGAAAGGGTTAGTGTATTGTGGGCGATGGGCTAGCAACCTGTCACTGCAATATCACGTTTAACCATCTGGTTACCGGGTAACCGTTACCCTGAAATCGCTAAACGTGGCACTGGATTTTTGAATTCATGTGCTCTGCCTACCCCTCTCGGGAATACAGGCCTCAAGATATGTGTGTGTGTGTTAAACAAACCGGAGATATACTGAATATCGACACGACGATCGATCGAGGCGATCACTCGATTCGATTACTCTAACAATCGATTTTTTATTTTCATAAGAGGAAGTCTTTTTAGTGCACGCTGTCAAGGTTATAAAAACTGGATAATAAGTGAATGTCGTTTGCTACCAGACGTTCACACTTACAGAAATAAAAAAAAATCGAACAATTGCGAGACTTCTCGCGCTCGAAAGGTTCTTTAAAAAAACTGTAAAACATCAGGTCTTTTGAATGGGAGCCCCCTTAAATAATTATTTTATTTTATTTTTAGTTTTTTTTTATAGCTACTCGTATAGCGGCAAAAAAATAATCTGTGAAAATGTCGACCGTTTAGCTAGCACGGTTCGTGAGATACAGCCTAGCGAGACAGACGGACGGACGAAAAGTCTCAGAAATAGGGTCCCGTTTTAACCCTTTGGGTACGGAACCCTAAAAATACTAAAGTTCAGTAATAACCTAATTTGGTTCGCTAATTTTGCTTAACTAACTCTACGAAAGCACGAGCCTGTTTTTATAGCTGTCGTGATTAAAAATGATCTTCTTAATTCTATTAATTAATTGCTAAAGAAATGATCTATTTTAATTAATTAGCCGTTTTAATGCTGTCATAAAAACCATTTCTCTATTTCTCACGATGAAATGTTACTCATAAAAAGTTATTAAGTACTTACTTATACATTAATTACCATTATTATGAGCGAGATAGATAATTATATAATTTAAATATTGTTATAAACTTGAATCACTATCATCACGCCTATGTTCCGATAAAGGGGTAGGCCGAGCATACAAAACCCTGACTATTTAACATTTCGTAGCTACTTCTAACATAATTCTAAGTTTAAAAACAAGTGATAGAGGTACACCACTAGTGACATGTCGCTATAGTATGTCGCTTAAAGCAATACCTACCCAAACGTATCGTATAGTCGTATAGTCACCACTTAGGTCATCGGCTAAAAAATAAAGATAGGTGATATTCTAAGTCCAAAACCTCACTAAGATGCGATATGGAATTAGAGATCAAAGTTGTAAACAAACAACTGTCAATGTCAAAGTGACATTCCAGAGGTAGTAAACCTGTTTTGTTACTAATTTATATATTATTGTATTATTTTTTTACTACTTTTAGTTTATTGATTCGTAGCAATATTCGTTGCATATTATGTGATATCTTTTGAAAATACGACATTATACTTGTGTTCATATGGATCCAGACGAACGACAAACACAAATTTAACAATGAAACAAAAACAAATAACGAAATAATACAAAACTTAACATCAAACTAAAACTCAACAACAGAACGCATAAGCGGGAGGGAACACATTCGATCACGACAGATGTCAGAAAACGAATTATATGATGTATAAAATGGACGCTAAGCGCGAAGGTAGAAAAGCGGTCTACCCACGATCTTTTAAGTGTCGTCCATTGCAAATTAAACAATATTTCATCGATTCATCAGTTTTACTGGACAATTAATTATATAAATATGAATACGAATAAAAATACGGACCAAATGTTTACAATTTCTAACCATTGCCAGTGCCATAATTATAAAATAATCAAATTTGCGTTTTAAAAATGATGTGCTATTTCCTTTGTTCATTTAAATGTTTACATATGTTCACACGGTTTTATTCTGCTAATAAATTAGTTGTACTCATTTTTATCTAGCGTAATTATTGAATTTTAAGTTTTCCTAATTGCGTTTGCTTTTATTGCAATGGCAACACGTTTGTTTACAACTTTGATCTCTAATTCCATATCGCATCTTAGCTATATTTATTTTTACATACATAACATATTTTTTATATTAATGAACATGACTAGACCCTCACGGTGAGAAAACTATTACCAACAGTAACTGTTTTCTCATTAAAAATACATACATACATTGTAACATTAATTAGAATACCTACATTGGATTCCGCGTGAAAGTACATACATATTTCAATTTTACACACCACCCGCGCATGTTGAATGAGTTTGTGTATGTGTGTCAGTGTGTGTCGGTGGCTCTTTCACCTTGGTTCATACTGGCCGGACGGGTCGCATCGACCCCAATACTGTATTGTGGGACCGATCTACCATTATCGTGAGCTCAGTGACTATACTATACGTTGTCGGTTTAGGTAGTTAAAACAATATAAACAATCTTGACATGTCTTTTTATTGAAATACACAGTCTAAAAATGAAAATCGTTACACTATACAATTCAATCATGAAAGTAAATGATTTTTTCATACCAAAATTGTAAAATGTAAAGATTTCGATTTATAAAGTGTACGTTTAAATAAAAAGACACGTCAAGATTGTTTACATTGATTTAACTACCTAAACCGACAACGTATAGCGAGGGAATAAAAAAATGTACATACATTCATACATAATATCATGCTTGTATTCCCAAAAGGGGTAGACAGAGTCCGTGGAACGCTATATAGACAAAATCGTGACTTTTTTTCATGCTTCGTGGCCACTACTATACTAGCATATTTTTAGGTTTTAAGTTGGCTTCCATTTCTTCCGTTGATATCGTAGAAGGCGTCTAAGGAAATACATACATACATATTCTCACGCCTGTATTCCCAAGAGGAGTAGGCAGAGCACATGAATTCAAAAATCCAGTGCTACGTTTAGCAATTTCAGCAGGGTAACCAGATGGTTAAACGTGATATGGCAGTGACAGGTCTAAGGAAATAGATTGAGGTATACATATTTTAGGCGACAGGCTAAAGCCCGCTCTACACTCGCGGCGCGAAGTCGCGCCGTGAATTCACGGCGTGAATTTACGCAGCGGCTCACGCATAATAACTAAGCGCGAACGCAAGGCGTGAACAACATCTACACTCGCGATTCGCGGCTTTCGCGGGCGTTCGCGGGTGTTCGCGTCGCGAGTGTAGAGCGCGCATAACATAATGACCTGACACCTGTCAACATAAAACCCAAAAAATATGCTAGGAACTTAAAAATGGTTACAAATCATGAAAGAGTCATGATTTTTATCCTAGCCTTTCGTGTGCTCTGCCTACCCCATTTGGGAATACAGACATGATGTATCTATGTAAAAACAAATGATTAAACATAAATTACGTATTTATACCGCAAGAGGTTACCTCGCCCTCGTATGGTGCCGGGTTAGAATAGCACCTCCCCCTTTCTTCCCGTGGGTGTCGCAAGAGTCGGCTCTGGGAAGGGTTAGTGTATTGTGGGCGATGGGCTAGCAACCTGTCACTGCAATATCACGTTTAATCATCTGGTTACCCTGAAATTGCTAAACGTGGCACTGGATTTTTGAATTCATGTGTTCTGCCTACCCCTCTTGGGAATACAGGCGTGAGGATATGTATGTGTGTGTTGGTTACCTCGCATCGGTAGTTCCGATCTCAAAACAACTCGATTAACCTGTTAGAGCTCATGCGGGCATCTAATCGAAATAAATTTAACTGCTCTTTAAACGCAAGAGAAAACTGGAAATGTTTATTGTCGGTAGTTTGAACTTCCGGTAGTCGAGACGTAATTATGTGAAGGTACTTCGCAATGAAATAGGAAATTGGTGAATAGTTTTTAAGCTGGTAAATCGTTAAATTCTAAATCGTTCGCAGTACTCTTCTTCACAAAGAAAGCTTTCAAACTATTTTCCTTTCTACTCATAATAAGCGCTGAGTCAAAAATTAGTAAATATGTAAGTTAAAACTTTTATTAAAATTCCTGAATTGGATTTAATTTTAAAGAAAGTTTCAATATTTTTTTTGAACCTTAAACCTGTCAATAGTTTTCGTATATATTTTAAAGACATTTAACGTAGCTTTGTTGCTTTAAAAGTGTCTGTTTGTCCCGAATCCACCGTGAGACTCATTCATCTTGACAAATACGGATAACTCACGTTTTAAATCAAGTTTAACTATAAGTCGCGCGAACAGAGCCAGTGCAAGTTATAAGTGAAGGGCTACCCCAAAAAACGTCGAGTTAAACCCAATTATATTTATTTCTGTTTTTAATATTTCAACTACGCTCCGCCAAAACTGCTATAAAACTCTGGTTATTGAACAATTTATAAGATCAAAACATCACGATATGTTTTGGTAGCATCCAACGCAAGGTATGTTAATAGCACGACTTTCTATAGCCGGATGGGCCCTATAATTCCGTACCCATTAGGACAAGATGATTACTGCCGCAGGTAATTTACGGCCAATTATATACTTTGGATTTACGAGATCAGGTTTAATGTGCAGGCGTTTCAAACAGGCATTTTGACCTAAGGCAGATTGACCTAACAATTGACGAATGAACTGAAGTGTTGGTCTTTGGTGGCGTCTGGACTTAAATAGAGTAACACCTCTCTATTTCTACAGTGGACATCTTAAGAGGTGATTAAGGAAATAGGTTAAGATACTGCCTAAGGCGACAGGTTAGCGACCTGTCACAGTTAAACCTCTTCCATCAATGTTAAAATTTAAAATTTTACTAAAAGTAGCTAACTACTAAGTGGCTCAACGTAAAATAGTTTTGACTATGCAACGTACAGACATGATGTTAGATGTTTATGTTGTTCTTTTAGACTGGTTTATTAATGTACAAAATAATTTGTGACAGAAATCAGTGCCGTTATACACCTACCAACTTTCGACTAAAGTTGACCGTATGATTAAAAAATTGGTGAAATAATTTTAAGACCGAATGATATTTGATAAAGAAATAGTTCTTAACCACAGAAAATATTTGAAAGGGGGGACAGAGCACACAAAACACTATTAGACAAAATTATATATCCAGTTCAACAAAAATAGAGCAACTAAGATAATAACACTAAAGAAGAAAATTTGACGAAATACCATTCAATTTAAAACTCTTCACACAATGTTAATTTTGGGCAGCCTGATGTCGAGAAGTGGTAGCTAATGCTACGTCATGGAGGACCATTTACTCTTTAAGCGTGGGAACTTTAAGTATTGGAATTTTAATTTGGATATTGTTGAGTTATTTCATAAGTGGGCAGAACCAAATTAGAAAACCGTAAGAGAGCATTTCTCAAAAAGTTTGTGCATTTCATGACTACTTCAGAATCTCAGGACCGTCGATTCCAATCCGACTAATATTAAATTTAATGTGTCCAAAATTTTGCTGTTACGAGTATCATAAGCCAGCTGTGTGGAATGTAACAAAAAAGTTTACTTAATTTTCTTCTAAAATAATGCTAAATTGTAATAAATATGCGACATCAAAGGTGTTTTCAGATAAATATGCAATAATCCTCGAAATAGGGTGAATATGCAATGGCAATTGGCATAATATAATCAATCAGGTCTTTAGTAATGTGTATAAATGCGTACTTAAATGTGAAGCTTGCGAGTTAATAAATATAGCTGACAAAACAGAATTTTACTGTGTGGAATTTAATATTATTTGGCACTAAAGTCTTTAATTTAAGCAAAACAACAGTTAAAGCTTTAAAAAAATCTTAACCCTTCTCTAGCCTTCAGAGTCGGCTAAAAGACCTAAAAGGACAAATGCAAACCGGATTCCAAGACTGGCATGACTCATTTTATATTACGTATTGTGTATAAAATAAAGTAATTATCGTAATTATGGCGGGACCGTTCACTTTTACTGTGAAAGGCGTTTCTGAGAATTTATGCTAAACCCTATTATTGTGTTAATGATAATAAAATTCATAATTTTCACATGGACGAGTCGCATTCATGAAAGCGTGTTGTTTCGACAAATAACTGTAGCGAAGGTATTTTTTTCACACATACGCAAATGTAAATGTCTAATGCTGCAATTCTTCTTATTCGTTCGACGCATGCTGCATACAGCGACCGCATAAGTGTGGCAAAGACATCCATACATACATACAATCACGCCTGTATTCCCAAATGAGGTAGGCAGAGCACACAAAACGCTACATAGACAAAACGATGACTATTTCTCGCTTCGGCAAACACAATGGGCTTCATCACTCTAATTTATAATCTGTAATTTGTAGTAAAAGGTAATGTAATTAAATCAAAATGATCAATGAAAGTACTTTTACCACGTAATCGTTTTTAAGATTAATCTAAACAGTGCAACCACTCAACCTGTTAAACAGAATTACGTAATTTTATACAAACTCAATTAATTCAAAGGAAGAAGTCGTAACTAACGAGGATTTTCAAGATTTATTACACAATATACTAATGTCTTATTTATTACATAAAGATGAAGACAAGTGTCCACTTGCCTGCAAGCCAAGTCAATATATCAGCCGCTTTCTTTTGACATGCCATTAAGGTTCAAGCCACACCTTGGCGCTTTATAAGTAGACTCTTCCGAGTTTCTTACGTCTTTTTACGGATGTCAATATCAACATACTCATGGCGCAGTGGATTTACCGTATCGGTTGTAACATTGGAAATCAAACGAAGGAGCGCGCACAGGCTGGAAATAAGCGTTTCTTTCGTAGTGTTCGTACCACCACGCTAGGATATTTAATTCTACAAGAAGAACAAGTGGTTCCGTATCCAAAGGATAAAAACGGGACCCTATTACTTCGTTGTCCGTCTGTCCGTCACCAGGCTGTCAAGAACGGTGTTATAGAACATTTCACAAATGATGTATTTTCATAGCCGCTATAATAGTAAATACTAAAAATAGAATAAAATCAATATAAGGGGTTGATTATTGTGCAGTTTTTGGTGCGGAAACCTTCGAGTGTGAGACCTCTGTTCACTTGGCCGGTTTTTAATCTTTTAATATTTACAAGTATGTTCCCTTTCTGATTAAGACCATAAATAAGGTCAAATCTATTACACGTGAGTGAAACAGAAGCATCAAACGAATTATCCTGACGCATTATCAATCCTAATGAGTCCATGGGACAATAGTATTACCAGCTATCTTACCTTAGCACACGATTCTTTGCTTACAGTATATACAATGCTTTGTATCGTCTACTGCATACAGTAAGTGTATGTTGGTGTCAAGACCGTGCGAAATGGATCAAGGAGTGAGATGCAAAAAAAAGATCTTCCTGCTATTTATTACATACATACATACATATTTATTCTCACGCCTGTATTCTCAAGAGGGGTCGGCAGAGCACGTGAATTCAAAAATCCAGTGCCACGTTTAGCAATTACAGGGAAACCAGATGGTTAAGCGTGATATTGCAGTGACAGGTTGCTAGCCCATCGCCCACAATACACTAACCCTTTCCCAGAGTCGACTCTTACGACACCCACGGGAGGAAGAGTGGGAGGTGCTATTCTAACCCGGCACCACACGGGGGTATATTTATAAATAGCTCACGTCTTAAATCGAGTGGTGTTGGGTTTAGAATAACACCGCTCCATTTCGTCCGTGGATGTCGTAAGAGGTGACTAAGGAAATAGGTTTAGGTATAGCTTAGGCGATAGGCTACCAACCTGTCACTAATACCTCTTAAATTAAAACAATAAAATGTACTAGAAGTTGCGACGAAACGTAGGGTCAAGGAGGGTACAGTCGCTAGGATTTTTTCAACGAGCTATAGTATCAAAAGTGTAAGTGATTGGACTATTTTTTCTA
>BHDV01009278.1:146406-192993 GCA_005406045.1 Adoxophyes honmai | reverse complement strand
ACAGATAGATAGCTCTTTCAGTTTCTAGCACAGTGCATTCGAGCGACTGTTCCCTTCGAGCAACTGTACCCTCCCTGACCCTAAATTAGTCAAGTCGTTTTCAAAAAAAAATTACGTAGTTAAGGGCTTTAATGAAAACAAAACTTATTGAATCTTCTGTGTCACAATAGTTACCAAAACATTCTGCGAGGAAGCAATGTGATTTTGTTTGAATTAACCCCTAAGTTAGTTACAATTTTTTTGAAAACGATTTGGTTTTGTTTATTTATTCCTTTTCGGGATACAAGCGTGGTGAATGTACCATTGAACCAATTGATTCCTGACCCACCATAGAACCTATTCACAGTGAACGTCATAGTGACATTGCATTCCTTGACAAAGGAAATATTTATGACGTTTATTGTGACAACGTTCTGCGGTGGGTCAGGAATCAGTTTGTTCGATAGTAGGTACACATGTAAGTATCATAGACAAGTCGAACAGCCAGTTTTTTATACATTCATTTTACAACTTGAAACGAAAGTCGCTACTGCAATCCAAATAAAGAGAAGTTTAGCGAGTTCTTTAAAGTTTCACAATTCCCTAACTGGTTGCTTGTCCTAGATAGCCTAAGAACTAGATTCTAGAAATGCTAGCTCAGCCTTATTTTAAAGCGTACAAACAAGTTTTAGTGTGTAGAAACTGCCATATTTTCACTCGTCACTTTCACGAAAAGTTGAGAGAAAATGTGTATGCTTATGCTAAAGCATGTAGGTGGTTAGGCAAGCGATTTCAACGCAGCTCATAAACTCATAATACTTTATAGCCAATGGAACGTACTATACTTACATGAGGTGTTAGAAAATGAAGCGTAAATCTTTATGAAAGCGATTTAGCACCGATTAAAGTTTTTACTAAAAATCTTCGTAAAACTTTGTAAACGTAATCTTTCACGCCTGTAAATATTAAGGGCAGGTATGGCACATAAATTCAAGAATCCAGTGGCACGTTTAGCAATTTCAGGGTAACCAGATGGTTAAACGTGATATTGCAGTGACAGGTTGCTAGCCCATCGCCCACAATACACTAACCCTTTCCTAGAGTAGACCTACTCTCACGACACCCACGGGAAGAAATGAGAAGTGATGTTCTAAACCCGGCCCCACATGGGCATTTGCACGTGCACTTGATGAAATAAGAAATCAATAATTTGTGAAAGAGCAGACAGAGTCAAAATAGGCAGCTTTTTAAGAAGGTGTGTACGTATTAGTATTAGTCATATTTGACAGTGTAAACAAGAAAATTCTCTCAGTTTTTGTAGTAGGCGTCTTCATTGTGACACTAAGTGACTCGGGCGCCGGGTCACGGTCAAAAAAAAGTATATTCCTAAGAAACAAATCATAGTTTTTGCCATCGATGTAAGCATGGCAATGAATCATTATAACCAGTAGGTAAAGGATGACTAATGTAGCCTTACGTAATGTAGAACCAAAGGGCATGGAATATCTGTAAATGTATTGAACTTCTATTTACTTAGGTAACATAATTGAACTTTTAAGAACTGGGTCAAAGACAAGAAAAGAAACAAAATTGGCATCTCCTGTGGACTTTAATTCATGACTTAGAATGTCTAATCGTATGGTTTCTTTTAACATAGGTACCTACTACAATTCGTCTTCAATACATCTGATCTTTCCTACTGCAATTATTTGATGTAAATCCTCAACTTTCGTCATGGCTGCAGAAGAGCAGCAAACGATTTCATTGTAAGCTCAAACTAAATTTAAGTATAATTTTGCATAAAACTATGGCTGTAGGTACTTAAGTAGTTTTTGTATGGGTTAGGGCCAGATAAAACTTATCTGTCCGATAAATGTTGGCTGTCACTTTTCTTTTATATGACGCGAAAAAAGGATAGCAATATTTTTAACTGGCAGATAAATTTATCTGGTGATTGAAAAATCGGCCCTTAATGAAATAATAAACAAGCTTTACGACCTCTGTTAAATCTTTAAGGTAAAGCCAAGTATACAATCGTGGGCAATAAATTATTATGGTGACTCAGAAACATCTTCTGGCTTTTATTGTAAATGTCAATTTACTTGTTCGTGACCTTAAACTCAAGTTTTGAAAGCAAAAGTGTTGTGTATTTTGATCTGTGTTTAACACGGAGAATACATAAGTAAAAGTCGACGGATGAGCTTTAGCGTAAAGAACAAATACTTTTTAACGTGTTCACTGCCACTGACGCATCTATGCGTTTTCTTGATTCGACCAGCCCCCTTAGCACGACAGGGCGCGAGTAGAGATACGCGCGACATAGACTATACCTGTCACTGTCTAGTTAGAGACGTCAGAAAGTGACGGGTAGACTATCCCGCGCGCGACGCGACTAGAGCTTGTCTTCGTGCTAGGCCTACAGCCCCCTTAGCAGGATAGGGCGCGAGTAGAGATACGCGCGACATAGACTATACCTGTCACTGTCTAACCAGAGACGTCAGAAAGTGACGGGTAGACTATCCCGCGCGCGACGCGACTAGAGCGTGTTACCGTGCTAAGCCTACAGGAAGTCAACTCTGAGAGGTGGCAGAAATATCTCTCAAATTTAAATTTTAGATATTTAGTTTTTATTTGTCCAAAAGGTACACAGAAGACAGTGTTTGGCTCAATAATTAATTCAAGATACAATTACGTAGCACTACTCACAAATGTTTAATTATTCAGAAAATCTCTGAGCTTTAGTTGTTTTAAGTCTATGTTGTAATTGTAACACAAGTAATTATAATGAAGGAAACCATAGCATATTCTATTATAACACTACTCGAGAAAGAGTCTATTAAACAGTGGCAAAAGAGCAGCCATAACACTAACATGGCTGTATAACTGTCGTAAAGGAATCTAATAGCAAATGAGTCCGGTGTCGCCCTGTTAGAATAATTATTGCCAGATGATCTCATGTTCTTGCACTAAGGATTGTCCAAGCGAAGATATCTCGGAAACAGTCATGTTTATTTCCACAGAAGTATTATTGAGAAATACCACCTAAATCTATTTTCGTAGTCTCTTCTTACGACAGCTACTTAGAAACGAAATAAGGTAGGTAATAAGGTAGACGACTAAAAGAACTATTTAATGATTAAATAATAGTTCTTTTAGTCGTCTACCTTATTAAATTTTAATCCATCAAATATAGATTACCTAAAATATTAAACATGTATTTTTTATTTTATTTGACCAACAAAAAATTACGGTAATAGAGCCTTTAAAAGTTTCGCGTGACGTCACTATAATGTGTGCTATGGCGGGATGGTACGAACCAAACACTTATTTCCCGCCCGGTGCGATGTGCTCACCCTCGTTTGATTTCTAACAATTCTAACATTACAACCTCTACCATGTCACCACCGCGCGCCGCCTCGCTTCCGCCGTCAGTATGTTTAGACCTAAGATAAGCATCAAGTACCTATCATCCAAAAACAATGAAGTTGTATAAAAGACACACGTAGATTAAAAAACCCACGCTTAGAGATTAGCTGCATTCAGTTGCAATAATTTATCATTTTCATTATTGCAATGCTTAAAATACCACGCTAACATAACACTCGCTACCGTTCTTACGGTCTTCTTTTAAAGTTAACTGTTGCATGATACGGTTAAAGATCGTGGTTAGCGACTGCGAAATGATGAGTACCTTGTCACTTTGATTAAATTGATGGTGTCAAATGATTGTGTAAGGTTAATGCGACAGGGGTTTATGTCATGGGTTTCGTCAGGGACTTAAGTAATGAACGATGTTACGAAAATAAGTGTTTGTGAGAGGGGAAGTTCTATTTTATTTTTAAACTCTTTTAAAATTGGAATGTATTTAAATATTTTTCTCTGAGTGATGTCGGATTTGGAATAAGACCTCTCTCTCTCTATCTCTTCCGTGGATGTCGTAAAGGCGATGAATGAAAATAGGTAAAAGGTTATTTTAGGCGGTAAGCAACCTGTCACTATTTTACCACTTCTATCTAACTTATTTGGTACCTACCTAACATTTAATTTAATTTAAGATTTGAAATTTCAACGGAAAATTTTGAATTTTTCTCTGGAATTCAAAGGTACCCCGTGAATTAAAAGGCTTCGTGGTGTGAAAATGGTGCCGGGTTAGAATAGCACCTCCCCCTTTCTTCCCGTGGGTGTCGTAAGAGTCAACTCTGGGAAAGGGTAAGTGTATTGTGGGCGATGGGCTAGCAACCTGTCACCGCAATATCACGTTTAACCATCTAGTTACCTTGGATTTGCTAAACGTGGCACTGGATTTTTGAATTCCAGTGCTCTGCCTACCCCTTCTGGGAATAAAGGCGTGAGAATATGTATGTATGTATGTATTCAAAGGTAAAACTAGATAATGATCAATATGCAATAACACTCATTACTATTTGTTATAACGATTTCAATACAAGCGGTGTCGGTATTTACGGCGAAGCCTTTTGTTTACTCAAAAATGCGTGTAATTTTTTGACAGTTCCAAATCTTAAATTAAATGGAGTAGTTAGTTTATGGATTAGTTATGGTCATGGCTATGTTGCGTTTCGTGTCCTCTACCTACCCCATTTTCGAATACAGGCGTGATGTAAACATGCATTTAATTCTAAAAAGAAGACAAACGAAAGTTTAAATGCCGTAACAATTTCCCCTCTAATCCCCGGTACTTATTGAAGTTGCGTATCAAATTTTCACTACCACACCAAAAAAATACTTTGCCATCATTAATCTCTAAAATAACTTATCGTAATGAACACCTGTAATTATAACACATGTCTCTTACATATTCTATTCGCCGTTAGACAATGGTACACATTCTTGTCATGTTCACAAGCCTCAATAGACGTCCATACTAAGTGTATTGTTACGCACTTTCATTTCCTTGAAACCGTGTCACTGTTGTTGTTGTTGTTGTTGTTGTATGACTCTTTATTGCACATAAAACAATTACATAGAATAATATTACAGAACAACAGTGTAACTTACGTACAAAGGCGAACTTATCCCCGTTACTGTTATAGGCTAAATGTAGTCAAGTATTTACAAAATCAATCTAATGAAGTAATTGTAGAGGAAAAATGTTTAATCAGATAATTGAAACATTATTGAAAAAAAAACTTGCCTAAAAAGTAAACTCAGGATGTTTGGCACATCGCGTGCCAATTTGGCGGATAGAAGGAGTCATTTCCATTCATCATCAATGGCCTCGTTCGTCTGTAACAGACGCTTTAAGTAGTGTCCCATTTCCATTAGCCACGAAAGAAATGGAGAGGTATTCTAAAACTGACACCAAATTGTTTACAATGCTGTAAAGTTAGCAAAAAGATTAGTCAGTATGATTCTCGTATTTTTTTATCAACAAAGGATCATCTCAAGTTAACTATCTAGAGGTGTTTTTCACTAATGAATCATTACTAGCATTAGCATAATGACAGTTACGCCACCTACAGCTTTATAGGTGTAACGACCGACATTTTGGAAACAATACGTCTGTCCAAACAACTTCATTATCTGTGTGCTATGTCATGCGGTGACCGTATACAGATTGGCAGATGGAAAATGACCTAATGGCAGACAAACCATGAAACAAACGTAAAATATTAGGTCTTCAACTTATTTGCAACCTTATTTTACAAACCCCATCTGAGAGTAAATGGTCACACACAATGGCGATTTCAATGGAATTATTTGCACCTAGAACTAAAGTGGTGAAGGTACCTATAACTAAAATTAAACGAAAACTAAATACTTACTTAAACTAATCCCATACGAGTTAGTCTGTAACTGACAACAACAAAATTATATGCGACTTTCGAAAAAGTTTGGAATACTTAATTTTAATGTTGCGTGTAGCATTTTCGTGTCAATAATGCTATACGGCACCAACCGCAGCCCGCCTTTATCGAGTGGGCAGAATACCTGATACTATATAAAAACATATATCTTTTAGCTGTTCTACCACCCACATCTTCATCTTGAACGTATCATATTATTCTAACCAAGATGATCAAAATGCGGTATAAACTGCCTCTTTAATTAACCTGCACTCGAAAACACAGGTTACACATTTGACCTGCACTTTTACAGCGTTTTCTTACAAACCATAAACAATCCTCGGTTCTACTCAGTAGAGTTTAAAATAAAACGGCGCTTTGTGATTCTAATCTAAGATCAAACACGTTCAAGTGATAAAAAACTTTGTAGCATCCCGGTAGAGTTGAAATTGGAGTGTCGGTTTAGATTTGGATCAGATTTGAAACAGGCTTTGCGGTAACCTGTCAGGTCAGTCTGCAGTAGCACTAAACCAACTGGAGACACGCTCACTCCTTCACTGGTGAACATATAGTAGAAGTTAAGGCGCTGCGCAGACGACAGACTTTTATGTGATCGAGTCTGCGGAGCAATAAAAATTCTGAATGGAAACTGTCTGCGCGTCATTCAGAGATTTTATTGCTCCGCAGACTCGATCGCTCAAAAGTCTGTCGTCTGCGCAGCGCCTAAGTATTTTAATCAGTACTTGCTAATTTACTAATCATGGCATATCTATTTCCTATCCGTGTGTGTTAACCGTGTGGTGTCGGGATGGAATAACACCTCTCCATTTCTTCCGTGGATGTCGTAAGAGGCGACTAAGGAAATAGGCTTTGGTATGCTTTAGGCGACAGGCTAGCAACCTGTCACTATTCTACCTCTTCCATCTTTGCAAACCCAAAACAAGCTAGAAGTTGCAAAGCGTGATATAGTCATAATCATGGTTTGTCTATGTCACTGTGTCTACGACTATGTCGTGTGCTCTGCCTACCCCATTTGGTAACACAGGCGTGATTGTATGTTTGTATGTTGCTTAATCCATTTGTGACACGAACTTGTCAAAACAGAAAAACACAATTTTATTTGTGTTGTCGCTCAATAAAGCTACGTATAAAAAAGCCTGGCAAAATAACCATAAAAACCAAATTCATACGAGCGCGTCAGCTACACGTTTGCTGTCCTCTTCTTTCACGCATGGTTAGAGAGGGACATTTGCTTGTGTCGGGGACAATTAACGTTAGCAGACGTTTCCAGATGGACTAGTGCTCCAAGGTAGGCAGTTAGCGTCTTCGTGAACGGTAGTCTAGAGTTACGGCGTCATGGTCCCGCAACAGGTTTGTTAGTGTTAGTCTTCCGCTGCGACTTCACACATTGTTTCCCACGGGAACTTGACTCCATGTCATTGTTTGAGTATATCCAGGGATTTCATTTAGGGAGTCCTATATGGCTAACTTACAGACATCTGCGTTCTGGGGTAAGCAGAGCAGACAAAACGTTACATAGACAAAACCATGTCTAATTCTCGTTTTATTGCCACTTCTAGCATATTCTTTTTGATTTTTAGTTGGCAGTTGGTATAATAATGGCAGGCTACAAGCCTGTCTCTTAAAATAAGTATACATTAACGTGCATGAAGAAATGGAGAGGTGTTATTATAAAGCCGACACCACACTTTTTAACAATAAATAATATCTTCTTGCCTATGAAATGAATCCCTAATAAAAATAATAGACAAACTAGCCGCAGACAGGTTGTTAGAATAATAATCCTTATCGTGTATACGCCATTCTATTTTACTGTCAGTTTTGTCTCCTTTTAAAGGCATCGTCACAATGACATCACCGTGTAAAGGAGCGTATTTCGTCGCACGCGCAAGGCCGCCTGCAGTTTTTACCGACAGGTGAGGCAGCCGAGGTCGTAGTCTGTTTACTCATATTACACTTTACTTTTGAGGTGTCAAAATGTTAAATTTCGATTTAAATCCAAGCACCCTGCCTCCTGGTGCCACGTATCGTCGAGTAGTAGAACTTCAACTGACAAAGTGGTATCCTACATCCCGCTAACGTAGTATAAATATAACTTTCAACTTCCTTTCTGTTGAATTCGGTTAGGTAGATTTTATGCCTGGAGAGAGATCTCTCTATTGGAGTCTTTCCCCACAAGTAGCGTTACAGAAGACATCTCAATCCAAACCTACTCTATAAAAAGGCTTGATGAACCATCGCGAACAGGGATTGTTGAGCCATTTACCTATGTTTGTAACTTGGTCGTGTAATACTAATCCAATAGATAACTCTGTCATCAGTCACATCGGTCATTGATTACACGTCTAAATTGCGAACAGTGGCAGAAGGCTCAACAATCCCTGTTCGTGACTGTACATATGTATGTTACATAGATATTATATTAAAATTGAACTAAAACCTAGCTTTATTGCCTTCGATGGCTAGTAAGAAAAGTCCTCAAATCACGGGAATCATTTCCTGATAATGATAATTTTTAATTGGACAACAAAACACAAGCATTTCTGTAAATTAAATAGTTTATCAAACAAAAACGGATGCAGATTTAGAAGATGAGTTTTTAAATATCACAGCGACCAGACAGAACAACCAGAAAGAAGCCAAACAGGTGCATCACCATATTAGCGGTGTTTTGACGTAAACTCTCGTAGGACTCGAGTCTCGAGTTCACATTAAAGTTATAAAACACAAGTTTATTAGACAGCTTTATGCAAAGACTGGTCTCACCAAATATAATACCCACGCTTTTACTAAGCGACATCTTGGATCATCCGCTGTTGCATTTTGAACTTAGAAACCTAAGCGCCAAAGTTGATTAGGACTTCAAAAGTAATTTGCGGTCGGTGACATTTTGATAGTTCCGCGTTAAATTCTGCTTATAAATAATTGCCTTAGACCTTAATAACTGCCTGTCTATTTTACAATAATCTATCATTAATTTAGTGTCGAAAAGGTTACACAATGAGATAGAATGATCTTAAACTTGATTAATAATTTTAAATGAGCACAGCCAAAGTGAGCCTACCTTAATAGGTTAGGTGACACAAGCCATCTCTATAATTTAATATAACACCAGCAACTGCTGTTTCGTGGCATTTAGATGACATTTACACGGTTCATGGCAAGGAGCTAAGCGCCTGGCGCTTACGTCACTTAACACTTTCCACGCTGGAAAACAGATGCATAGGATTACCGTCTTAGAATGCTTGTGTATCTTTAGATAACAATGCACTTAATCGTGCAAGTATTGTATATTTATTTAGTGCATTACAGTTATGATTTAAGAAGACAACGTAGTCTGAACAAATTGATTCGTAGCTCCCATAAACAGTAAATATAATAGTAATATTGCATTACTTGATAAAGGCATCAGTTATTGAAAAGTTCTTCATTGGGTCAAAAACGAAACTGGTGTTACTAATTCTTGTATTCCATAGACGACATTTTCACGTGCAACGCTTAGTGAATTGTTGAATTTAAATAGAGACAAAGGAATACTACCCTTGCAGCCAACATGATCATTTTAAAAAGTAAAATGAAAATTTTAGTTTCGAAATGAAATACAGGATACAGAAAAGTTGATCGATACCTGCTATTGTTACGGATACAAAGGAGGCGCATCTTAAATTGTAAATCAATAGACCTGTAATGTGTTCAATATGAATTTATTACAATACATCTGTATCGGAGTCTATTTTGTTGTGAACTGTAAACAGCTGCTAAGAAACTGGACGCGGTCGTTTCTCAAGAACTGGATACACTATTTACGGACTTCCGCGTCAGGGTGTTGCTCTGGTCACTCCTTTAATGTTAATTGCTTTAAGATAGCAACCGCCAGGCGGCTGTATGCATCAATATTCTGATAGGGACCTTAGTACCATCTAACAAACTGTTTCTTGCCCGAGAACCTAGGGTAGTGGAACCAAAAGATGAACACCCCCCAGAAGTTGAACGTTTGGCCTTAATTAAATAGTGGCACATTTTATACGCCAAAAAATATTTTTTCATGATGCAGCAACACTTTGCTGAGGTGAAAAACTTAATTCAAGAAAAATTACATCACGGATGTGAACGTGAGCGATCTTCGCGTCTCGGATTCTCGTCAAAAGTGCCAGTTGTATGGAATCCTTATTAAGAAACGAGCCTCACATTTTAAGCTTTCAATTGCATATCAAATTGAATAATGCATTGATTAACATTTTTATGCTTGGTATGTATTCTCGACTATATCTTTAATATTATTGTAAATAAACAAAATGTTTTTTGTATTATTTAACGAGTAATTTGCTGTTCAAGTAATGGTTCCAAAATCAGATGTATGAGCTAATAGTTGAACGGCCGTTTATAAAATTACACGAAAAAGATAGACTCACCGATTATGGCTCAAAGTAATTGTTTATTTGTCGTAGATTTTTTAACCAAAAGTTGAACAAAGTATTTAGATGTTATGGCAAAGAAATTCGATATTTTTGTTGTATGGGAATCGCGACTGTTCAACTATTATTTCACGCCCAAAAGTTGAACTAGTAATTTTACTAGTTCAACTTTTGGTTTCTATTTCAGTAGATGAACATTGAACTAATTAAATTGGTTTATCTTATAGATTTCTTTGCCAAAGCTTGAACTACTACAATTTTGTCGTTCACGTTTGGGGCAGGGTATCCATATGAACATTTTTATCAAGGTAATATTCCAATAATTATTTTTGAAAAATAAGTTACAAAATTTAACATACATACATACTATTACATACATAACACCTGTATTCCTAAATGGAGATGGCTGAGCACACGAAATGCTTTATATACAATTATATTTCCTATTACTTTACTATCAATATACTAGTTCATCTTTTGGGTCAATTCGTTCATAAATAGGGCACATCGTTCAACTTTAGGGCAATTTGCCTAAGTTGCGCAAAAATATTTTTTATTTATACGTTTGTATGTAATACATGGGTTTTAAGTAGTGAAATGCAAAGTCGACTATGTGTTTAGTGTTTCAAAAAAAAATCACTGTCATACATGACTTACAACACTGCGAAAAAAAAGTTCAAAGAGTGGTAGTCGCTTAATCGTTCAACTTTTGGTTCCACTACCCTATTAGAACTACATTTATTGTGACTACGGTCAACGGTGGGATGGGAATTAAATTCTTGGACTGTTGTACTTTATTTACTTACACTACCTCATCTATTAACGAAACATAATAATATCATCAACATCACGTTCCTATTCCCTGTGGGGTTGGCAAAGACAACAGATCGCTATTAGCTTCTATTGTGACATACTTTTCTCGCTTCATTCAAGCTAATCCCTCTCGTCATACATGCTCGTTGGTTTCGAGTATTTCTAATTTGGCTTCTCTTCAGAAAATTGCCTTCAACTTAACAATATTCAATTAAACCTTTACAAGTTGTATGGTATGGAAAGATTAGTAATTTGTTACTAACGATAATAGCACCTAGCTTCTTCAATTCGGAATACCTATTTGAAACAAATAAACAAGAAAGGGAATCTGAAAGTTTTCATGCCTCCGCTCTTTCTCCAGATATGACTGTATTTATATTCTTACGTTTATTTTCTATTATACAATTAATCATGTTACACAGAAATAATCTGAAAAGCTATTAAAATCGAGGGAAATTAAAATGGTGGATGTTGAAAATTACGAGTATATATCAAACTTTAAACTTAACTAGGCAAAAATGTACATCAAGAAACTAATGTAGATAATTTTATGTCGACAGTTTAACGAGAAATTTAACTGCTTAATTGGCTAACTGTATACTCGTAAATAACGGCAAACAGTGTCAAGTAGAAATATGTGAGAAGTTGACTCTTGTTTAAAAACCTCATCCGTCGTAGGCAATGTTTACAAAAAAATTGCTTTTTCGTACCTTCGAAGGATAAATTACGTAGAGTAAAAATTTAGTGGTCTTACGTAGATGGAATTGTATAAAAAGAACAAACTAAGTTACTTATCTTGAAAAATATATACGGATAACTCACGTTTTAAATCGAGTTTAGCTCAACATCGAGTCACGCGAATAGAGCGGTGGCGCGCAGTGCGCGTTTGGCAGCAGCAGCCGCCGCGGCTCCTAGATGAAGGGCTACCAACTAGCCCGAAACATGTCAAGCTAAACTCGACTTGAAACATGACTTATCCCTATATAATTTTCAAGACTGATTGTACCCAATTAGACAGTGACACGTTAGTCCCTCGTGTCTTGCTGCTAAGCCGTGCGATTTTTTTATTAACCAAAACAAAAATATTATGAAAGTGCCTTAAGTTTATTTATTAACGATTTCTTTTCATCCCGTTTAAAGTTTCAAAGCCAAAGTATGCCGTCCCGAAAGCCGTGCTATTTTCACTAAAAGCGTTACATTGTGATCACTATTATTAGCCGAAGTTAATGACCGCTGTGCTAGAGCAAATGTAGCGTAGAATCGTGACTTTATAATTAGGAATGAAATTGGCGATTGACAAGTCTATGACCTTTTATAAACTAACAGGTCTACAGAGTTTCACATTTTTGTGATCTTTCGATCGTGCTGACTATATGAATGTGTCATGTAACAAAAAATGTGTCATGTTTTGCGGTAGAGACTTAATTCGAAATCTGTCACGACGTTGGTTTTAGGACATGTGTTGAATTACATGTGAGTTACATGTTGAGTGAATGTGTTGTATTTAGGACATGTGTTGAGTTACATACAATTTCGAATTATATTAGAGTGTCACAAAGATCCCATTTAAACGTGCAGTTCCTAATAGGTGAAGACGATTCCAATATCGTCCACAACAAGATAGCGTAGAATTATACTTAACTTTGTCTGATTATATTTCACACCGATCAATAAGATAACACAAGTAACCAAAAACATTTTTAAAAATGATTTTATAAATGCTTCAAAACTCTAATGTCCGTCTCTAAAGCTACAAAAAACGGTGCCTAACACAAGGCACGCATAAGAACACGTGAATTTATTGCATATGCTAATGTGAACAAGTTTTGTAAAACTTTCGGTCATATATAATGGTTTTGTCTGGCCATTGCCCGGCCAGGATAGCTGTTGCAAATGTTTTTATTTGAATTAATGCTTTATATAGACTATACAAAGATTAAGGTTCAAAAACCCGTAGGCTTTAGGAAAAAAGCGCGTGTTGACTTGTGCGCGGTACAGGTTATGTGTCATTTTCAGATGATTAGTAAGAAAGTTGCAGATATACTCGTAGTTCAACTCGCGCGCGACGCGACTCGGCTAAAACTGCCGTGTCACGACAAAACACTGTAATGGCGGTTACAGTGTTTTGTGGTAACATCAATAAATGAGCTTTTCGGGTCTATATCCATATAGACATGTTCAAACATTACTTAATTTGTACCAAAATCAACGAAAAACCCCAAAGCACTTTACACTGTAACTGTTTAAACAGAGGGTCTTGTTTCGACTAAACACTGTAACTATACTAGATACAGTGTTTTGCCAAAACAATCTGGGCATTTTTAGGTGACCGCTATAGCAGCTGTCCCGAGTTACAGTGTTTTGCCGTGACAATCCTACACCATTTTTGAAGTGAGTGTCATGGTTGCAAGGTCAAATTTCTTCTGTTTATCACTAGAAATTATCTAAATAGCTGTATTTTCAACTTATCTGTCTGAAACTTGTACTGTTAGAGTGTTGTTGTGTAGTGTTACACTGCAAAACACCCTAGGGTTACATATAGGGTTATATGAAAATGTTAGTAGTATGGGAAACATTTTTAAAATAGCTTTTTAACTGTGTTTTATGATTTGGATACAATAAGTACTACATTATCAATGATATGTCCAAATTTTAACATAATTGGATAAAAATTAGCGGATTTATGGTCAAAAAACAAAATAAAAAGTTTTTTGCGTTTCCTGAAAAATCGTCATTTTAAAGTTACAGTGTTTTGTCAGGACACGGCAGAAAAGTGTATCTATATTTGCCCTTGTCTTGCTAGAATGGAATACCACCTTTTTGTAGTAATGTTTGACGGTGGATGAAAATTTCAATAGATAATATTTTATTAGTTAAGAAAAGTAAGAAATACGCTTTAACAGCTCCAAAACTTAAACGTAGCTTATCTATATATTATGTACATTTTTCTACAGTTTGTTTCATCTCGGTTTTATTCATTTCGATAAAAGTAATGATAAATAAGAATTTAACACCGGTAATCGCATCTAAACTTCTCTTTATCAATTATTTTTTCGTAGTATTGTGAATTGTGATCCTTGAGTTACGTATCCAATGCAGTTAGCAGGCGTACTACAGTGATTTTATATTTCAGACTCTTGCCACCATTCAATAAGGTCTAAATTTTGAGTTGATTGAATGGGTAATAACTACTCTATATTTACTTGGCTTTGTGTAACCATCTGGTCACTCAGGTCAGGGGTCGTTTGAATGAGTCTTAATTACCATTCCCGAATGCGAATAAACAGGAACAAATAATAATACCTATCATGTTAATCAATGCCAAATCTCGAATGTGAATAAATAATAGTACCTATTTTATTCAGCCTTGATCTGAAATTAAAGTTGAATATAAAGCTAAGGAAACAAATGCAAGAAATCAACTTTTTGTTTCTCGATATGCACAAATGCTTCTTAAATCAAACGTTAAAAGACGCTGATTTCTTTTTTGCTGCAAAATAATTGTCCATTAAATTACTTCAATTGACAGAAACGAATCCGTCACTGCCAGTGGATAAGTTAGATTAAAAATTTGAAAGTAGCTAACTTTTTATTTGTAACGCTTTTTAGATCCGTCTGTGAATACACGGACTGTTTTTTAAATGGACTCAACATTTCGATAAATTTTTAATTTAATTCGGTGTAAGAAAACAAGTAACTTAACACGTTCGACGCCGGCAGCGTTTCTTTGAGTTTGTCTTTGACACAGACGTTGTGTTACTGGAACGTGTTAACTTAAAATTCGATTGGTAAAAGTTTAATGGATAGACGTCGTAGTCTCTCGTACATCTCTCCTGAAGTGCACAGAGTTTATTTAAATATTTCATTTATTTTTAACAATAGGCACAATGGTTTGTTTATAATACAACACCTAACCACCCTGCTTGTTGTTTGCATTCCATTCGTTCGTAACACATTCCACATGTGTAAACATCACGCCTGTGCCCAAATGGGATGGCAGAGCATGCAAAACGTTAATTAGACGAAACCCTTACATAGTCACTTTTAAGCTACGAACATAATTTCAGGTTGAAAGTTGATTAAATGGGTGTAATAATAGATGTTAAACTCGATTTAACGTGACATATCCGTATTTGTCAAGATGAGTCTCACTGTAGTTTAATAGGTACTAATATTCTATGATATGTTTCAATTCTAATCTGATTAATTCATAGTGACAGTTTTAGACCTTGTCAGCAGTCTCGCGAGTTAGGAATGCATGATCTCTCGAGATCTCGTGTAATTTTCCGGCATCAAACCAAACAACATTTTAAATAATACACTTTGTTTTAAAACCATCGCGTACTGCTTTCAAAATCTGTCGTAACCAACTTTTTATCTATACATATAATTTTTGTTTGGGTTATGTTAATTTTTTAAAGGACTTTATCTAATTTGCGATCTTGCGTCGGTATTGCCTATTTGCAAGGCATCCATTTTCGGTGCAATTTGAGCCTAATATGGAAAAAACGTTGAGTCAGTGTGGACCCCACTATAAATTTTGAACAACATGTATACCTTTTTGGACAAATCACCGTCACTAATAGTTCTCCACGGCAATTGTTTCAGTATTTTGGTCCCTATTGTACCAAACGAGCAATTTGTACACAACAACGACCGCGTGCATCGTCATTCTTTGAACTTGAGATAAGTCACATCTACTCGCGCACTGATTGTGAAGTGTACATTTCGGGTCACGTTGGCCGAACATTTGGCCACATGTTTGCCCAAAAAGCTGAATGGCACTGACCTATTGTTGCGAGCACGGAGGAATGTACGTTGTTTTATTTTCAGTCCTTTCTCACAGTAATAAATTAAACCAATACGGTTTTGTCACGCTAGACGTGCCGTTGGGCAGCGCAGCTCAACAAGGGCGCCCGGCGAATAGGACGCGTTCAACGAACAGCGCTGTTCAAGCGCACGACTTTGTTTTTTTTTTACTGCCGAAGTGCGTGATCATAAAACCAGCCATTTAGTTCTCGTCGCCTGCACACAACAACGAAGTGATTCTATGTGTGTGAAGTTCCCAATCCGCACTGGGCCCGCGTGGGAAGAAGGCAGAAGGAATACTGAGAGGAAGTCTGTGTTCAGCAGTGGGACATTATAAGGCTGGATGATGATATAGGTTCTCAAAAGTCGCACATAAAATAAACAACTCGTGTATGGTATAACAAAAGCAAACAAAAAACATGTAGGTCACAGATTTAATGGCAAAAAAATATGGCCATCATGTGAATGAAAGATTTTGTATGTAAGTACCATGAGACCATGACTCAAATCTTGTGCCACTGAACATATCAGCCATCGCAACTCAAGGTAAAGAAGTAAGAAAACCCTTGAGGTGTCGGGTTTAGAAGAACACCTCTCCATTTCTTCGGTGGATGTCGTAAGAGGCAATGAAGGAAAGAGATTAAGGTGTGCCTTAGGCTACAGGCTAGCAACCTGTTACTATTGTACCTGTTAAATTAAAACCTAAATAATACGCTAGAAGCGTTTCATGTGCTCTGCCTACCCCATTAGGGAATACAGGCGTGATGTACCTATGTAGTAAAAAACCACTCGTTTGATTCAGTAGACTCCGTAACGCACAGTTTCACAAACAAATCAAACTACGAAGCAGTAGCTAATAACATTTGAACTTCGATCACGACGAGATTTACGAGTTGGAGATTACGAGTTTACGAGTTGCGCTGACGAGCGTGTGAAGAGCCGCGGTGCGTTGAGAGATACGAGTTTAACTGGGAGATTGACGGGTCCGGATGTTAACCGCCAGATTATTTTTAGACGGCTTTTCTAGTTACGGACTGTCTTGTGGTTATTAGGATGTAAGGAAAAAACTAGTCAGCTCTGGATAATTTAAACGCTGTTCTGATAATTTGGTGGATGTCATATTAAGCGCCTAAAGAGGGTTTAGGTATGTTTTAGGCGACAGCCTAGCAAAATGTCACTGTTATAAATACCTACAGGTACATTTTTCTTTCATCAGTGTTCGAACCAAAAATTTTGCTAGAAGTGGCCGTGAAACGAGAAGAAGCAACGGATTTGTTTGTGCAAGGTTTCGCGTGCTCTACCTATGAGAATGCACGCGTGATGCTGTTTTAAAACTACTTTTAATCATCCTGCAAAATTAGGTAGGCATGACTGTGAGGTAGGATGGTTACGGATTGAGGAAAAATCTTTTTGCATCGGCTTCCCAGTAAATTACAGATGATTCCTATAGTAACAAAATTTGTTCGCAGTAGAGCCGATCACGACTTTTACTGCTCTTGAATGTCTTTATTTTAGAACTGTTCAGTAGAATTGTGAAGAACTTAAGTTAACTGACTTTATGAAGTCTTTGAATTAACTTCCAAGAAAAGAGATCACCAAGCGTTTGCTGATATAACTGGACCGAAGAGCTAGCAGCTTCTTCGCCCAACCAATACTTACAGCGAGGAAACGCTGCCGGCATCTTCGGGACCATGCTTCAGAGTCCCTGTTTGTTTTGCTATAGTAGACTAAATAACATAAACTTAACTACTGATGTTAACTTCTATGATACTCCTGGACGTTATCTTGAGTCTTAATCTTTCCAACTAAACCACGTTTTCTCACAGACGCGAAGATAAAACACGACACCACCGTTACTCCGCCCGTTACAGCGGCCATTTCGAAATGGCTGATAACGATATCGATTCGTGTTAATAGATCGATGTTTGCTTTGTGACCTGCGCCCGCGATGCACTCCTTTCCGGTTTCATAACTATTAATGTAACACCTAATTATGTAAGGACATTAACAAAGTAGGTATTGCAACAGAATATCGAACTTAATTATGCGCCGCTATGCAAATTTTTGGCAATGTTTTTGGATCATTCGGAAGTAGTTTTGATAAGTCGGCAATATTTCTGCAGTCCGTGTTTAACTACTGAACATATCATAATTTAACAACCATGAAAAATTGTGATGTAGATAATGAAGAAAAAGATAGACACGACGATTTATGTAACGCCATACCCAGCCAATATTTCAAGGAAGGAAACTATATTAATGATACACTAACTGACAACAAAACATGTTACGCTACATAACGTTCTGAGTATGATTAGTGCACGTAAGATGAGATTATATGAACTTCCTAGATCTGCGATAAAAAGCCACTTCCATTTCATAATCAATATGGAATATGCCATGTGATAGAAAGAAGGATAATCTGTTTTGAAAATGTAAATACTATGACGATCACGGATAACACACGTCTTGGACACTGTGTTGGGAGAGAAGACCTAAACGGATGTTCCGTGACTAAATCGGGGACGTTTTAGAAACAGGTCAGGTCAAGAGTATCCGAAACCGAAGAGCATGTATGAAGAGATGAATGAATGTGGATGAAGCAAAGTCAAGACAGGATCGTAGCAAATGGTACAAAGTGGTCTCTGTCTACCCCTGTGGGAAAGAGGCGTGTATGTATGTTAAATCAAAAGTAGCCCTCATCTCGTGCGCTTGAGCTTTGACAGCGACTGACTCTGATTGTAACAATTGTGTATTTCCGACAGTATTATTTATGAATGTGACGGTCAATTGCATGTAAAAAATTAACAAAGAATGGGCGTCCCATTACGATTAAGTTTTAAGTGAAAACGTGAGTCACGATACCTTAATTTATCAAGATGTTTTAGTTGATAATAGCGTAATGGCTTTTACGCCAATTGGAAATATTACGGAGAATTCAGTAGTTTGTAAATGATGTCACACTGGCATATCTAATTCAATTTAAAAATTAACTTTATTAACTAGAACGTTTACAACGACATCTTCGCCTCTATTGACCTCAATAGGCAGGGAATATATTGATGGTTACCGCTTCTAATACACTTTATTTTACTTTAGCAACATCTTCACTGACTATAATAGAAACATACCATTCCTAACATTGGTGTCAAACTCATCAGTAGAATAAAAAGTTGAAGATTTTCACAAGTTCACTTAATCATGTGCTCGGCAAAGCATGAAATGTTAAAGCAACTTAGTTAATTAGTGAAAACAGTATAAACAAACAAGTGATACTGGTGCGCTCTGATTATCATTCGTCTTTAGAAAATGATTATAGTGATCTTTCAGAGAGGCCGGCTAAATTATTTCGCTTAGCACAGAAAGTTTGTGGTCCGGAATCAAGACAATGTTATTCATGCTTTAGGAAAATTCTTAATTGTTAGTTTGTCTCCAGATACGCAATAAGATCTGCCTTATCTTTAATTTCTTCAAACAAAAATCTCCGTGGGCGATACGATAATATCATTATTGTTTGCGAACGTTGAAAGCGAAAACATTTTCACGTGACGTTCCACCGTTTTCTTTTGCTAATAAGTTCATCGTTTCACTTGAACAAACTTTGGTAGCATTCCTCAATTCGTTTTTGACACGTCTCTCAATTACATCGTTCAATATCTTGTCATCAGAATTAAGGTCATTATTAATATACGAAAAATTTAATAACTCAAATAAGCCTACCTTTCAGTAGTCGCGATGTCGGTCAAATCCTTTTTAAAAAAAGACCGAAAAAATAAACTTTCAGCAAGTGAAAGTATCCTCGGCGCTTCTTTTCCCACTTCACCGCACTTTGGGCACTAGATCACTCACTTCACCATCACAAATTGGTTACGAAATTTTTGGAAGTATTATTGTCGCGTCGAAAAGTTTGGTTTTGCTGCGCGGGAGTCGTGCGGCCGAGCGCGGGGCGCGTGCGTCAGTGAGCGGCGTTCGGAAATATTCGGAATGCAATCTCCCTCGCTCTCTCGGGCACGCTACGGTTTCTCTGGTCGTTTCGTCTCCTTTACTCGCTTGTGAATGGCTGCGGTTGTGCTATGCAGTTCTCTTGCCTTCGTCCAATAACTTGGGGTATTTCGACCCCCTGCTTCGGTTTTTTGTAAGACGTTAGGGAAGTCAACGGCTGCATTAAGCGGTCCTTTCAATGAATCTATAAATTTCTATGATTAATGTTCATCTGGGTTGTATGGTTTTGGAGTTTACGTTTAAACGTAAAAAAGTTCCTAAATGAAATACACAAAGACATGAAATTATTGTAATAATTGTAGAATTCTATTGCACAATAGACATTGTAATTTACATATGAATCACACGTAATTTATAAACAACTGATCTATTATTCCAAAATTTAGCACGCCATTCCTTTATTTGCCGAAAATGTACTATTGTAAACACTAAATTTGTTCTGTCGTTCATTATTATTGTCATTCTAAAGAATTCAAACAACTACAACGCAATTATAGCTTAACTACAAACTTTATCAACAGTAGATACAGTGGTATCTTCAGAAACTATCACGAGAGAAAAAAGTACATTACGAAAAACCTAGATATCACTGAAAGAAGACGATAATCCTATCCCATAATTGTATCAATCGACGCATGAAACTCCAATTCCATCAAGGTAATTTGGTAACTTGCTCGATAAAATTACACCAATTCATGCATCTGTTACATCAACCAGCTTATTACTAAGTCTAACCAACTACGACAATCCCATCGTATCATTAGATGACCCATTGCAACCATCGATAGCAAATTGCGCTTGAGTCATGCGTTGATTTCAACAAGCTAATGAGCGATGCTAATCTATGACATGTGCGGCGCAGACGGAGGATGTTGCGTTTGCGCATGTGGCCATGGCTACAAGTGTTAAGTACTATAAACCACACTGATCAAGAAGGTATAGGAGCACTTAATGGTATGGAGAATACGGAGGAAAATTGCAAAGTGTGAGATGTCTAGTAATAAAATAACAATGCAAAGGGTGATGATGAGAATGAAGTACAAAGAGTAGATGACGTTGTTTCCGTCTTAGATCATATGTAGAGGAAACAAGTAATTGCAAAGTTTTAAAAGGGTTGTGATGTAGGTACTTTAAATAATAAATAAGGATGATATAATAAGTAAGTAATTTTTTAGTCGTGTCAACAGATATTTTAATGATGAAGATGCTCGTGGGAATGGAAGAAGAAACATTTTTACGAAAAGTGCATTAAATAATTTCAAAAGTATACTCCTTAATTCTAACCTCAAGTAGATCAGAAACAGAAGCAATAAGAGATGACATGCAAGATGATTAAGGTACGAATTATACAACAGTAACTGCTGGTAAATATCAAACAGAAGTATTAACCAATAAAATTACTGACTACCAACTTCTAAGAACAAAATCAAATTACATACAAATTATTCTTCATCAAAATATTTTAATAGTAAACTAACTACAAAGAGATGATACGGCAAATATGCTCAAAAATACGATGCCATAACAAGTCTCCATCACGATAAAGGAAGTTGCCTATCAAACGAACCAAAAGATATTTATTCTTGACGACGATAAAAAGTCGAAGCAAAAAGCGACAAAGGGAAGTGACTACACAAAAAGCGCATGATGTCAATAAAAGTACAGTTATTTATCAGTTTGCTTTAGAAATGATGTCTAGTTTACGCAACATGCAACGGTAATGCAAGAACCGGTGGTACAGACGGTATGCTGCGAAGAAAGTCTTCTAGTAAATAAACTGTTCGTTCACCTTATGATGAAATGTTGGGATTTGTTTGGTTAGTACAATAATTAGTTAAAATAATTATCGTGAAGGATACACTGCCCGACGCAGCTCTAGGGTACGACATTGTCAACCCAATTGAATGTAATAAAAGCAAAAAATCAGGATAAATTTGCAGTAATAAATACTTGCTAGTAATCATGTAAACGATGTAGTACGGAGAATTTAAACAGCACCGCGAGCGGTAGCTTGTGGAAGTAAAAATCTCCATACAAATTGTTTACGTCATTGGTATCGAGTACGGTCACTTGATTGTACATTCATGGTGATGAATTATAGTATAGAGATCATACAAACACATACATAAATCACGCTTGCATTCCCAAATGGGGTTGGCAGAGCATAGAACCTTGCATGGTCAAAACCACGACTATTTCACGATATGCAGCCACTTTTAGCATGTTTTTAAGTTTTACATTAAAGGTACAATAGTGACAGGATGCTATGATACTTAAAAGATGGTAAACAATCTTGACGTGTCTTTTTATTTAAACATACACTTTATAAATCAAAATCTTAACATTTTACAATTTGGGTATGAAAAAATCATTTACTTTCATAATTGAATTGTATATTGTAACGATTTTCATTTTTAGACTGTGTATTTCAATAAAAAGACACGTCAAGATTGTTTACCATCTTTTAAGTACCTATCGGTCTATAGCATAGTCTGCCGCCTGAAGCATAAGCACACCTATATATTATCCTTAGTTGCCTCTTACGACATCCACAAAAGAAATAGAGAGGCGATATTCTAACTCTGACACCACACAGAGGTTTGCATGATTTGTGATTGGATCGTCCTTGACTAAACGAAGTTGGACGATATCTGTTTAAAAGGTAAAAACCACAATAAACTTGGTAAACAAAGCGTTTCGTAATTATATTTAGGGCCGATTGTTCAATCACCAGATAAATTTATCTGCCAGTTAAAATTGTTGCTATCCTTTTTTCGCGTCATATAAAAGAAAAGTGACAGCCAACATTTATCGGACAGATATGTTTTATCTGGTGATTGAAAAATTAGCTCTTAGTCACGTAAAGGTTGTTCTACGATCCATTTGTGATACAAAATTAGACCATTAAAAACGTACTGATAATAATCACTAATAATTAGTGCCTAAGGAAGTTTGTTATGACATTGTAATAATAATTAATATACTTATTAATAAACGTTGCTGACTACGTTGTATTACATTCGATAAAGTCATACTTAATGATACTAAATGTAGCTACGAAACGTGAAACGGCTGTGGTTTTGGGTATGAGTAGGTAGCGTTTTGTGTGCTCTGCCTACCCTATTAGGGAACACAAGCGTGATGTGTATGTGTGTGTAGGTACTTGTTTTGAATGGGCAGAGATATAAAGAGATATAAAAGTTTCCATTACTTGCAATGATTTTGTTTACCAAATATTTATAAAAAATACTCTGATGTTGAAATCTACTTAAAAACAAGTCTGAAAGAGTAAATTACTACGATATTTCCTTGCATTTGAAATCCGCGACAGTTTTTTTGTTGCGAATTTGCGTCTAGCAATGAAAATCATCAAAATTCCAAATTTTTAAGAAAATCTAATTTAAAATTGCCTGTTCATTAATCGTCTTGTGAAACACTCATTTGGGTTATTGTAAAAATACAACAAAACCGTCGTCATAACACATGCATGGTTTCAATTTCTACGAAAGTACAATGGAGCCGTATAAGGTGCCGTTCACTTATTGTAGGGGAAATTGGGGACGTAATGTAATTTACATACAATTATGTTACATAGGATGAGGATAAGCATATAATAATAAGTGATAAAACACTATTTAACTATTAAAGAAAAGTAATCTAAAGCTGGGCCCTTGGGTAAGGTTCTCAACAAGCAAGCGGTGTTTTTTTTTCATAGAATAAAGGAGTACTTATGAAACTTCTTATTTGTTGAATAATGATGAGGAATGGGTTAAAAATATACATGTCATTATATTTTGTCCTTCATTAAGATTTTAGACAACATGGAATTTAATATTTATTACATAAGTACGTACATACATACAATCACGCCTGTTCCCGAATGGGGTAAGCGGAGCACACGAAACGTGACATAGACAAAACCATGATTATGACTATATCACGCTTTCCAGCCACTTCTAGCATTGTTTCAAGTTTGCGAAGATGGAAGAGGTAGAATAGTGACAGGTTACTAGCCTGACGCCTAAAGCATACCTAACCCTATTTCCTTAGTCGCCTCTTACGACATCCACAGAAGAAATGGAGAGTTGTTATTCTATCCCGACACCACACAGAACAGTTTATTTTTTGTCAAATTGTTTTTTTAATTTGTTTAAAGTTCACAGTTTGAACTTATCAAAAAACTTACACCCAAAAATGAATACATAAAAAAGGAAATTCGATCATCTGGACGTAATCTACTTAGTGCTATATTTTTACAGTAAACACAATTTATCCCTATAAAATCCGATTCTAACTTCCAAAATAATCAACACTTCACTTTTGCTACCATTTATCACTATCACCCCGGTCTCCCCCTCATTGTTCGACGTCCTTCACCAGAACGTGACTTAATTGCTTGTTAGATTGAGTGTTTCGATTTGCGACGAACACATACACACACACACGCACACTACGCACAATACACCAACGATAAGTTTTACTTATCCGGTTTTTTTCCTAAGTGAAACAAAAAGGAAACTGAGTCACCACGAATCGAATTACTGTATCCGAAGTATTTGCACAGGTTTGCAAAACAAATAGAAAATTGACACCGCCAGTACGAAACTATGTCAATATATGTCATGTGACGATGTCGATTCTAAAGAGGCTTAATTCGACTCTGTAAGAAGTCCAATTCCTGCTCTACAGCGAAATTAGTTAGGTCTAAATTTGCGCGCATCGGAAGTGATTACTTCCTTCGTTGATGCACGTTGTATTGTTAGTTTTCTTGGTAAAATTCGGCCTGGGATATATAAACAAAATTTTAAACAACTGTTTACTTTTCTGCAAACGTTAGGGCCGGGACTTTTCCGCCCAGAGCCATACTAAGCTTAATTTTAACATAACTATGAAATGCAACAAACGTAGCGTCTTTCAGTAATTAAAAGACAGCCTCACTGACACCAATAAAAGAACTAGGGCAACAAATAACAGGCTTATTTTTACATTTGTGAAAATATTCTAGTATTCTCCATATCGAATTTTATATTTATCACGAGCTATTCGGTGAAGGGAAACATCGTGAGGAAACCTACACACAGCGACGAAGTAATTCAACGTTGTGTGTGAAGTTCCCAATCCGCACTGGGCCCGCTTGGGAACTATAGCCCAAGCCCTCTCACACTGAGAGGAGGCCTGTGCCCTGCAGTGGGACGTATATAGGCTGATGATGATGATTCTCCATTGAGTTCAAACCATGCAGTGAACAACTGACGTACAATAATTGAAATCCAAGCAGTTGTTGTGTTCATTCTAATCGCATACATCTACCAATTAAACCGTCGGGGTTAACAATTTGTCCGCTGCGGGTCCCTTCATCAGGAATTATTCAATTGTAAGGAGTGAATGTCCTCTGGCCGTTCTAAGAAGCCCTTCCAATTTACAGAAAGTCAGAAACTGATGGGTCATTGCAATGGATCAATTTCTGTGTTAGCTTGGAAGGAGGAACTTGAATCTGGCGAGCGTGTGACGAGAGGGATGAATTTGGATGAAACGTGTTCTGTAACTTCTGTAAGCACAGCAACAGATTCGCGCGAGAGATACTATGTGTCACTAGTCTCTAGTCAGGCAGTGAGTAAAGTCTATCTCTCGCGCATTTCTCTCGCGCCTTGCTATGGTACGCCGGCTAAATTATTGGATGAAGCAAAAGAAGAATTAAGAATAAAAGCGTACGGTGCTTTGTAGTAGAGATTATGATCACCAAGATGCAGAGGCATCTCCTGTGGATATTATGGTGTGGCGGTTACGTACTTTTGAAATACTCGTAAGATTCATTGGATCTCCACGGAACAATAAAATTCTTAAGGGGTTGTTTGGTACTCCTCCATCACCAGTCTTTCGGGACCTTAAATACCTTAAACAAGTCGTTGGATCATCTTGTATAACTTTCATATTGCATCACCATTTGTAAAAGTTAAGCATTACATACGTAACATTACTGTTTTCATACGATCCTGAATTTTACGGTAATGACATTTCGACTAACCCGTTCTAAAGTGTGTCAGGCTTACTTAGCTCTTACCGTTAAGGCATTGCATCTTGCTAATGTGATTCAGGGTTGCCTACTCTAGAAGTATTAAGTAGGACTTTCGTAGATTAACTAAGGTTACGTAACCATAGCTCAGTAACATAGCTGTTAGATGGGCAACAATCGATACCTACCTATCTCCCTTACAGTTTTGAATTTCAGCTCATAACTCTTCAAAAAGCAAAACCTCGTCATTTGCCATCATTTTACTTGCTATGTAAATTACGCAAAAAAGAAAATTTTAAGAGTTTGACATATCTCTCTCTCTCTCTCATTATACTTATAATGCAGTGGTCCTTAGCAAAATTTGAATGAAATACGATCAGCAGAGCTATTGTTTACATACATACATATAACATATTCTCACGCCTGTAATCCCAAGAGGGGTAGGCAGAGCACATGAATTAAAAATCCAGTGCCAGCTATTGTTTAACGCACCAAAAGTCTAAATCGTGTTTAAATTGACAGTTGGAATCAATAATCGCTTTGAAATTGATACATTTCAAAACGAACTGACACTGAAGCTGTCAAAATAAACACGATTTAGATTTTTGGTGCGTTAGGTTAGACAATAGAGTAACAGGACACAAGACACCGAAGTTTGCAACAAAAGCATTCGCAGTTTTCAATTTGCCCCATTGATTCCTTATTATTTATTATCTCCGGCGCATTATAAGTTGGCAACCCTGACGATTTCACTTTCATCATTTTTTAGCAGGCTTCTAACTGTAGCGCGTTTATAGGCCAAGAATAATCACCGTGACCGTGACTCCACGAACGTGATCAAACGTCATTACTCCGCCATGTGTATTGAGCGTTAATTAATACATTTAACTTTTTAATTAAGTGTTTATGTTTAAGTATAGAAATTATGTTATGATGGTCTAGCTGTTCTTTGTTATGATAGCCCACAACTCCGATTACGTAGTGGTGTTATCGTATCCCGTGTGGTGCCGGGTTAGTTCCTGTGTGGTGCCGGGTTAGAATAGCACTACCCCCTTTCTTCCCGTGGGTGTCGTAAGAGTCGACTCTGGGAAAGGGTTAGTGTATTGTGGGCGATGGGCTAGCAACCTATCACTGCAATATCACGTTTAATCATCTGATTACCCTGTAATTGCTAAACGTGGCACTGGATTTTTCAATTCATGTGCTCTGCCTACCCCTCTTGGGAATACAGGCGTGAGAATATGTATGTATTTCCACAATTTCAATATTTCTGGGATAAAGAATAACCTGTGTTAATCTTGGGTGCAAGCTTCTTGCATACTAAACTTCACCAAAATTGCAATACACATACACTCGCAAACTTTCGCATTTATAATATGTGTGTGATGTGTGAGGACATGGGTTTTTAAGTTAGAAGTGGCAGCTACAGCCAGTTGCAGAGGAGATAAACTCCCCTATCATGTCGGGTTTACACGCTCGCGTTCAATACGACATTCAACGGGCACAAACACAAGCACAAGCATGAGAACGGGCTGTTCGACTGTTTGAATGTGCACTTTTTTGGCGAGCCCGGACCGCAGGGCTGCTCGCCGTGCTGCGCGCCGTGCTGCTTGCCGGGCTGCGTGGCACGCGTGTAAACCTAGCATCAGATAATGTTACAATACCGAAAGGTTACTTTTCTCTGCAGCTGATCATACAAATTATGTTATGCGATCTAAAATGTCATTATTACCAATTCAATTTCCTTAGTCGCTTCTTCCAACAATCACAGAATAAAGGAAGTTATGTAATTTAAACTCGTCAATCGTCAGTCGTCAAACATGAAAATCTACCAAAAAATTTTTACTTCTGCGTCTACGTCGTTGCAAAAATGTAGGCAGTTAACAATGAAAAGATTGGTTGGTTTTTGTAAAGGAATTAGGATATAGGAACTGAACTGAAGGTAACACAGTAAACTATAGGAAACACGGATTTCCCATTGAAAACCGAATACAATGTTTACTTGGTTACGCTGTGGTTGTGCAGTGAAGCGATCACCATTTTCACGGTCAGGGATTAGGAATAATGTCCAAAGGATTAAATGTAACCACAAAAGAATGAAGAATAATAGCTCTCGAACAAAATAGCAACTACTTTCTCGTAACAGCTTCAATAATTAGAAGTTTTTAATAGAAAAATTAGAGACAAATCCACCGGAGAGCAGTTTCAAGGAGCTGAAAAGGAAAAGGCTGATATGAAGCTGGAGAGGGATGACGACAGTGAAATAACTAAATTGAATCAAAGATATAAGAGTAATGTACCTAACTTGTAATTTATATAAATGATGGCTAGTAGTCCAGTGATTAGAGACCCTGACTATGATACTTGAGATTCTTGGTTCGATTCCCGTTCGGAGCAGTTTGTGACGAACTCGAATGTCTGCTCTCGAGATTTGGATATTTAATAATGCATGTATAAATCTGTTTTTATCGATGTATAAGTTTGTATATCCTTATTGCCATCCCATAGTGCAGTCTTTGCCTAGTTTGTGACTAGGTCGATTGGTATTTGGTAACCCATGACGTATATATTTTATTTTTATTGTAGTTTTTAGTTGTGTTTTAGTTGATAAGCGTCCCAGTACTCGACACTGTACTAGTGAACATAAGCACTCTATGCCAAAGCAATATGGGTCAAAATCGAACTAAGACGATTTTCCTTCGTTAAAATTTAAGTATTGTGAACTCATGGCAATGGTGCAGGAAGCCTAGAATGCCAACAATTAGTGTAAGAGCAATATCGGTCGTGGGTTCAATACCCGGCGATATATTTAGTGCTTTGGCGCGGCGGGCGGGAAAGCCGGATGCGGCACGGTGGTGCTAGCTGTAAAGTACTGGGTTTTGTAATTAACTATTTTCATACATTCATCTTACATTCAAATCATACATATTTACATACAACACGCTTGCATTCCCAAATGTGGTAGGCAGAGCTCTCTATGACTATCTCACGTTCCGTGGCTAGTTCCAGCAGATTTCGTGTAGTGTCGGTTTTACAATAGCGCTCCATTTCTGTCTTGTATGTCGTAAGAGGCGACTAAGGAAATAGGGTAAGGTATATTTTAGGCGATAGTCTAAGGACTTAATGTATGGGACTGTACATAATTAGGCATGTACCTACGTAAAGATCGACACTTAAGGCATTAACTGGCGTCAATCAGTCGCGCGAAAAGAGCGGTGGCTGCCGCCGTGACGTGTTGCTCACGAATTGGCCCGAAACATGCCGAGCTAATCTCAATATAAAGGCGTGAGTTCCATTTCATTTTTACAAATTCTATTAATAAAAATAATACATTCTAAAAACTTTAACACTTTCATAACCTATATCCACATTCGGCCTGCCAACTGAACTTCAAACCAGGTAACTCTTTGCTCCTTTTTCACCTTAGTACCCACTGTGCATAATCCAGTGAGTAACCAGACGTCTGCAACAGTTGGCACGGATTCAAGTGAATCAACACATGCGTAAGAGTCGATTGCTAATCGGAATCGCTTCGTCATCGATTCTGGAAGTGTGAGGCAGTCAAAGACATAGTAGGTAAAAAGTGCAAAAGTGTTGAAGTAAGTGTGGACTTAGAAAGAAGAAAGAAAGAAAAAACGTTTATTGACACAAGGACGCATGTATTCCCAAGAGGGGTAGGCAGAACAGATGAATTCAAAAATCCAGTGTCACGTTTAGCAATTTCAGGGTAATCAGATGGTTAAACGTGATATTTCAGTGACAGGTTGCTAGCCCATCGCCCAATAGACTAACCCCAGAAAAGCCCAGAGTCGACCTCTTACGACACCCACGGGAATAATTTTCTTAAGAAATTTGAAAGAAAAAGTGATGAGAATATTGACAGTTGTTCAAACGCTCGATGAGTAAATTATCTTTTAGGTAGACTTTTCACGTTTTAAGCAGGAATCTTCATTTTGCGTGTAATCCAGTAGGTCCATAAATTGGATTCCAATATGAGAGCCAAACTTTTTATTTAACGACAGCCTTGCGATGTGGCGCAGAGAAAGTGCACTTACGTCATTACCGCGGCAAATTGTCTGTTGTGGTCCCTCTGTTCGGTATATAGGTATGTGGCACAAGAGTGTTGTACATAAAAGTTTACGGTGTATTGGGAAATTGGCGGTAAATTGTTGCGTAAGTGCAAAAACATGAAATGTGGAATAGAGCTTTTGTGTGTAAAGATAGATAGCAAATTTTAGGAAGTAGGGTTTGTTGTCATGAAGACAACTTGCATAGACAATTATGTGAGATCATACCGTTTCATTCCTAATGCTAGGTTTACACGGGCTTAGTACTTGTCATAAGTGTAGGTGGTTAGGGACTTATATGCGCAGTGACAAGTGGCAAGTAACCGTCTACACAGTGGTGTTAGAGAATAGTATTAGTAACAAAACACTTCAGCAGCTTTGACTAGGTAATCTACTAATCACTAATCAAATTGCACTTGTCATTATGCCGGGTTTACACGGGGTTAGTAGCTAATGCTTAGTACTTGCCACTTACACTTGTCACAGGTGTGTAAACATGTTGTATAAGTGCTTAGTATTAGTGCAACTGCAAGTGCAAGTGATTAGAAGCCGTTCCTATTTACTAAGCGACAAGCACCCACCCCAGGTAAAAATCTACTAATACTTGTCACTTGTCGAGTGGTGTAAACATTTATTGACAAGTGCAATTTGATTAGTGATTAGTAGATTACCTAGTCAAAGCTGCCGAAGTGGTTTGTTACTAATACTATTCTCTAACACCACTGTGTAGACGGTTACTTGCCACTTGTCACTGCGCATATAAGTTCCTAACCACCTACACTAATGACAAGTACTAAGCCCGTGTAAACCTAGCATTAAACGTTTACACCACTCGACAAGTGACAAGTATTAGTAGATTTTTACCTGGGGTGGGTGCTTGTCGCTTAGTAAATAGGAACGGCTTCTAATCACTTGCACTTGCAGTTGCACTAACACTAAGCACTTATACAACATGTTTACACACCTGTGACAAGTGTAAGTGGCAAGTACTAAGCATTAGCTACTAACCCCGTGTAAACCCGGCATAACGTGACTACTACGACTAAAAGTACCTAATAAAGTTTTCCTTCGTCGAGCATGCTATGTCACTATGTCGGTCACTGTAAATAGGTTTTTTACTGGGTCAAGATTCAGTTTATTCGATAGAGCGATGGTATAGCGAGGCCATTATTTTAAGTTAATATTAGCTAGTCTAGTTAGGATTTAAGTTGTTCTTTAAACTTGTGTTGTTCCTGTAAACAAACATGTCACACAATATTTTACTGGTAGACATAATTCTAGTGAAATTTAAGAATTCGAGAATAAAATCAGTCTTGGAATAAGTGACTCTTACCCGGTTTCACATGAAAAATTAATTGACTCTCAAATGAAGAGGTTTATTCATTTATAACCCTTTGTATCCACATCATTCCTTTGTGTTAAAACAATTTAATATCTCAGTTAAAAGATGACACAACAAAAGAGGCTCCTTATAAACACGTTTACTGATATTTGTTCACTTTCTCCGTCGCTCGCTGACACGGCACACAAAATCCCGGAACCGAGTTACATCATTTTAATAATTGATTCACACTAGTACTCTTTTGGCGGTGTTAACAGATTTGTGGAAAGTATAGTGACAAAAAGGAAAAAGAGGATAATACGACAAATAGGTGCTATTATTGTTTCTTTTTTAAAATCGCGAATAGGAAGATGCAATAATGGCATAAATATCGAATTCTCCTTGCATTAGCTACCATGCAATGCTCCGAGCAGACAAAAATAAGAATAAAAGTAATTTATTCAATACTTACTGCAAAATGGGGTGAGGAAGAATTTCGTGGCCAGTCGAGTTATGAGTGAGAAGAATAGAGAGGACAAAGGATTGAGACAAACGAAATCTTTAAGCTTTACGCTTACTTAATTTACTTACTTTACTTTTACTTAATTTAATACGAATACATACATACATATTCTCATGCCTGTATTCCCAAGAGGGGTAGGCAGAGCACAATATGATTTCAAAAATCCAGTGCCACATTTAGCAATTTCAGCAGGGTAACCAGATGGTTAAACGTGATATTGCAGTGACAGGTTGCCAGCCCATCGCCTACAATACACTAACCTCTTTCCCAGAGTCGACTCTTACGACGCCCACGGGAAGAAAGGGGGAGGTGCTATTCTAACCCGGCACCACACGGGGAACTAATTGTGTGCCAAATGTAAATAAAGTATGACCTGAAATCATAATAAATTCACATTTAACCTTGTTTCCGCTTTGTTATTATTATTTCCTGGTTATGCAAGTATTATCTAAGACCTAAATAAACCACGATACGATTCATTAACACTGCATACTTTTGCATAAATTAATAATACTTTATTCTATCGGATGTTCATTTGTATAGAATATTTGCGTGTAGAATACACGCATAATGTATATGAACATCACGTCTATAAAGTAGACAGGGTAGATAAAATGTTACATAGACATTTCTACGACTATATCACGTTTCGGAGCCACTAGGCAATTCTAGTTCTAAAGATATATTAAAACCGGGCAAAACCGCGCTCGAACTGGCTCGTTTTTTGTATGGGAGCCATTTTTAATCACTTATTTTATTTTAATTCAATAAAATTTGAATAAATTGAAATGTAAGCGCCAATGCCAGATAATCGGCTTTTGTTTTCTTAAATGATCTGTAGGTACTGATTAAAATTTGTACTACACTAAGTGTTAAACATTTGTCTGTTGAGTAGGGCCGAATAAGCACATACTTCACAGAAAATTGTGAAAAATCTTCAATTATTCAATTTAATGTTCAATATTTTACACTCGACCATTTTTAGAAATTTTTATTGGTATAATGTCAACTTATGTCTTATTTATCTGTTTTAGACCGTACAGAAAATTATGTAGGTACATACTTAAATTAAAAAAAACCTCAATAAGACCAACTACTTTTTAACTCCAATATCAATATACCCTCTTCACTTGTTGAGGCACCTACGTTATCACAACTTACCAGTAGAAAGCTGCTTAAAAGCTTTAATTGATAGTGCTGAGCTTTATTCTGAAGGCAGAGATGTTTTATCTGCCATTGTAAAAGCTCAAAGCTTTCGCTTCCCAACAAAACTTACCTGAAACAAAGGAATAGCTTTTATTAAAATTATGACATTGGGTACTTAGTTAATAATTTTATTAAGTCTTATAATTACATTTTGGATCTTAAGACCGGTACAATAATACATAGGTACAATTCACGCCGGTATTTCCCAACGGGGTAGCCAGAGCACACAAAAAGTTACATAGTCAAAACCATGACTATTTCACGTTTCGTAGCCACTTCTAGCATATTTCTAGGTTTTATTCAAGTTAATGGGTACAATGGTGACAGGATGATTGTCTGTCGCTTAATGCATACTCGTACATACTTCATAGAGAATAATTGTAGATGAATTAAACAATTTGAATATGGAAGACAGTTGTCTGAAACCAACCGAAAAAACATACATACATTACTCCTGTATTCCCAAACGGGGTAGGCAGAGCACATGAACGCTCCACAGACAAATCCAAGACTATTTCACGTTTCCCCTCTTCTAGCTTATATTTTAGATTTTAAGTTCATAGGTACAGTCAGCTGCAGAGAAAAGCCTTCCGGGCTGTTTGGAACTAATCTTGAAATACACTATACCCAATACGATCTAAAATCAAAAAGACCTTTTCTCATAAGGGATGAAACCCGAATGGACTAACTCCCAAAAAGAGCGGTTCTCAAAATGTACTATTGTCAATAAGACCAAATTTCAAAAAGACCTGGTCTCATTTAAACTTATTCCCAAAAAGTCTTATTCCCATAATACACTTAAATATAGACACATGGAAATATCAAAACACACGATTCCCAAAATACACTAAATGTTTGATTTGGCCTTACCTATTTAGTTTTTAACCTCAGAGTCCTCAGACCTCAGACACTATGCAAAAAGAGGAGCATTAAAAGTTTGACGCGTCAAACTTACAAGGCTACGTTCACACGGCGTCATTTTTTCCGTTCATCGTCTACGAAATTTTATCGAATATCGTAGTGGCAGCAAAATTTGTATGACAACTCTGAAAAGCCATCACATGGAGTCTATACGAGAAAATACCTCCTCCTCAAATCTATACTAATATTATAAAGCTAAATAGTTTGTTTTAACGCGCTAATCTCTGGAACTACTGGTCCGAATTAAAAAAAAATGTGTTGGATAGACCATTTATCGAGGAAGGCTTGTGACGAGGTACTACCGACCTGAACCTATTTCTTTTTTGGCCACTATTCTAAATTTCTTTTTATTAAAAAACATTTCTAAATAACATTTCTAAATTTTAAATTCAAAAATCTTTACGTGTTTGGAATCCCTTTGGCTTGACGCATTCAGATTCCTGTCTTCAAGGAGTAAACTTACTTATTTTCGCTGCAAAAACCATTTATCATACTTATCTAAGTTGTCTACCTTTCTCCAGTTACCTTTAACACCACAAGAACGTTGTGTTGTGTCCTGTGTAATATATTCTATCAAGTGCATTGTAATTTGTTGTGCTGTGGATAAAAAGTCATCTCTGTTGTATTCATTCATATCACCGAGGCACAATCGTAAGTTTATATGCTATAGATTTCTATATATAAAGCGTAGCTTCCTTCCATAAGTTTCGTTACTAAGCATCTTTTGTATTGTTTAAGGTGCCTCCAATTTATTTATTAAAATACTGTCCATCATCCCTGGCCTTTAATTACTTCACCACGCCACAGGCTTTAGGCTATATAACATCACGCTACGACCAATAAAACTGAAGAAACAATGGAAAATATGGAAAAAAAAACGGGGAAAATTAGTCACTATTCCACGCGGACGAAGTCGCGGGCACGAGGCACAGCTAGTAGGTACCAATATAAAAGAATTGGAATACGGAGATCCATGTCGGCGCGTGCACTCAACGACTGATGATGTGGTGGCAGATAATAGATGCCGTGTGAACGGCTGTCACGTATACGGGGAGACCTCATACGTGAAAAAACCGAGTGGACCTCGCATCGTGTGAATGGCCGTCCCGTATACGATGAAACCGTATGCGAGAAAATATCGAATCGAATAGTCGCCGTGTGTGAACGTAGCCTTAACACACTTTGTTCTATTCTATGTCGAGGGTACTTAATATGACCTTGATTTCAATCCTTACTATCCTTATCCTTACTAATATTATAAGTCAGAAAGTGAGTTTGTTTGTTTGTTTGTTTGTTTGTTCTGCTTTCACACCGTAACTACTGAACCGATTGCTTTGAAATTTTGCAGACGTAAAGATAGAAATCATACATACATACATACATATCATCACGCCTCTTTCCCACAGGGGTAGGCAGAGACTACTTTGTTCCACTCGCTACGATCCTGACATACCTCTTTTGCTTCATCCACATTCATTAATCTCCTCATACATGCTCGTCGGTTTCGGGTACTCTTGACCTGACCTGTTTCTAAAACGTCCGCGATTTGGTAGTAAGTGCTGTAGATAAAAAGTAATGTTATATTTTTTATAAAGGTTAATTAAAATAAGACGTGAAGTACCTTCCTCGTTTTTCAAGTTTTTGTTGAACGTATTAAATTTGTACATTACACATACAACTTTCCCTGTTTTATTTTGAGTAGTAAAAACTAATCCCAGCTAACGTTATACCCCGTTATACGCCATTATAACGTATAACGTTATAATGGCGGAAACACACGTGGTAGCCACGACACGCGTCGTGGATTTTCACGGCAAAAATCGTGTCGTGCTCCGACACGACACCGCGTCGTTTTACCTCTACGGCGCGGCGTTGTGTCGTGGACACGTGGCCAAGTCCTAGGTATGTACCAGGACTGTGCACGTCTATGAAGAGAATAGATTATTAAGATTTTTTTTCGCTACCTGTAAATTAACCTCTCGTATGCACGGAGCAGATCTGCTCCATTTTAAGGATATATATATATTATTTTTATTTTAATCACCATAATTTGTAGATATTGAAACAGAAGAGGCTCGAATGCAGTATATTTTTCATTTCCCGCATACGAGGGGTTAACCTTTATTACCTTTTACATAGTGTAAAAATTTGACTGCATCAAAGATTGATTTTGTCCCCCCCCCCTCAAGAGAGTATAAGTGACGGAATTTAGTGTGTTTTGGGACTAGGACGTTCTGGGAATCAGTTTTTATGATAATCGTGTACTTTGATACTAAAATTTAGTGTATTATGGGAATAAGACTTTTTGGGAATAAGTTTAAATGAGACCAGTTCTATTTGAAATTTGGTCTTATTGACAATAGTACATTTAGAGAACCGCTCTTTTTGGGAGTTAGTCCATTCGGGTTTCATCCCTTATGAGAAAAGGTCTTATTGATTTTAGGTCGTATTGGGTATAGTGTATTTCGAGATTAGTTCCAAACAGCCCGGAAGGGAGAAAAGTAACCCCCCGCCCACACAATGTTCTATTACTGGGGGGTTACCTTTCTCTGCAGCTGTCCGTACCATAGTGACAGGCTGATAGGTTGCTAGCCTGTCGCCTAAAGTATACCACACCAAAAAAAAGGCAAACTATGTTCCGTGTCACATTATACTTTAAAACGACAAAGATTTAGTCCAATTAACAAGGTACCAAGTCATCTACATAGGCGGATACGAATTATGTACTAACAAACATAAAAATGTGAACAAGTATGTACTGGTACATTCCGTTAGACAGCCTCTCTAGCGACTAGCAACTCTATCACGAAGTACTAAGAACGAATTCTCTATTTATTCTCGCAATAGAAAATCGTGACTGGTAAATCGGGCTAAATGATAACGGGACAATAATGTTCTTGTAAATAAATGATTTAGTCGTTCGTTAAAGGTTATATAGGCGATTGTTTGACACCTGTTGTCTAATTATAGGTACTTGACTATGAGAGGACATTTTGTTAAGTGACCTAATTTGTGCGAATTTGTAACTTGAACAACAAAAACAACAGATTGGATTAGTAGGATTTTCGTTGTACATTTTTTGTTATTAAATGGAACAACCTAAAATAAAAACTAAATAAAAATATCTAGATTCTAGCTAGGGACAGTTTTGTCCATACTCTCCCCGTTTTACGGTACAATCGCGTTAGGAAGTGACTGTATAAATAATTGAAAACCACTAGGAAGACATTTTTATACTTGTTTATTTTTAATTACAACTAATTCAGAACAACAGTCATTTCTTTGATTTATGACATATACGTTTACGTACCAAGTCTAATAACGTTTATAAGTACCTTTATTCCCCGGTACGAAGGAAAAAATCTTAACGAACAGTAGTTCACAGAGCCATTAAACAAATGAATACCGCACAAATTGGACAAAGACAATGGACTTTCTTTAATAATTACTCTTCACAGAAATCATCAACAATATCTCGACCAAAACAAGTCTCTATCAAAAGGTGGTAAGGTTCATTACACGTATTGTGTAATGTAACAGTTTTCTTTCCCATGGCTGTTATGTATTTAATGCTGTTATGTTAACTGTATTACGAATGTATTTACTTTATCGGTGTTCTCAAAACACGAATTGATAAGCTGAAGCTGATCTCATAATCAATTTCAGAACAAACTCGTATTCTGATCCTTATATTTTCTTAAACTTCATTAAAAAAAAAAACTGTGTGGTCTCGGGATAGAGTAGCACTTCTCTGTTTCTTCCGTGGATGTCGTAGGAGGCGACTAAGGAAATGGGTTAAAATATTCTTTGGGCGACAGGCTGGCAACTTGTCACTATTATACCCGTCAACTTAAAATATGTATGTAACATTTCATATGCTCTGACTACCCCGTTTGAGAAAAGGCTTGCTGTTTATTTATGTATGATATAATGTTACCACTAAACATACATACATACATGTATATTCTCACGCCTGTATTCCCAAGAGGGGTAGGCAGAACACATAAATTCAAAAATTCAGTGCCACGTCTAGCCATTTCAGGGTATGCAGATGGTTAAACGTGATATTGCAGTGACAGGTTGCTAGCCCATCGCCCACAATACACTAACCCTTTCGCAGACTCGACTCTTACGACACCCACGGGAAGAAAGGGGGAGGTGCTATTCTAACCCGGCACCACACGGGTACCCGTCAATTTAAAACTTAAAAATGTGCTAGAAGTGACCATGATACTTAACGTAGTCAAGGCTTTGTTTATGTAGTATTTTATGTGCTCTGCCTACCCCGTTTGAGAATAGGCTTGCTGTTTATTTGTGTTGTATATTTGTATGATATAATGTTACCACCACTAAAGACGCTGTCATTATACGCCAAGTCTACACAATTGCACTATGGGTAATTGGGTATTTTTGAATGACATTCCAAGCGCGTTAAATGCGACTTAACCAACAGAGTAGTGAAAGAGCGCCTTATTAAAATATTTCAGCAGATTAACGCGATAGGACCCGGAACTTGAATTGAATGCGAATCCAACCTTTCGCTGACTTTGGGAACGGGAGAGCGTGGTACAAGGCGTGAGAGATAGCGATACAATCCAACCATACTGATCAAAATTTTAAAAGTTTAAATTCAATACTTTATTTATGCAAATAGGCTCCTAAGAGCACTCTTACATGTCATTTTCGAGTCTACCAGTGCTTCAGAATGACCATTATTGACAAGACGAATGCTTAAACATGTAGCGACTTATTTTGCGCGGGATAGACTGCCTGCCGCTTTCTAACTAAGGTCTCTAGTTAGACAGTGACAGGTATAGTCTATTTGGCGTGCAATTCTACTCGCATTTGGACCCTAAGACGATTGGTGGCGGTGTAGAATCGCTGTTATTTGATACTAGTGTAATACAGTGTGGTACAGAAGGATATGCAAATGCTAGTTCGCATCTCTTCAGTGGATATGACAAATGTCAAAGCTCTAAACGCACTGACAGCTGGGAATTCTACATACAAATTGTTTACGGTAGCGAGTCGAGTACGGTCAAAGTAAACTCAAAGCAATGGTTCATTTCGCTAAAACGTTCACGTTTATGGTTCCTTCTCGTTAGCGTTTTTATTTTATATTTTATTTGCTTTGCATCTCCCTCTTGGAAACATATTGTTTGTATGTATGCATATTCAGCTGAGCTGTGACCTTACCCGCCATCGCTTATGGTCAGAGATCGGATAAATTTGCGACATTGTTTGCAATTATGTGGACATGACTCCAAAATTAATCAAAATGTTATTCAGTTAATTAATTTTTTACATACAAACATACATGCATATAATCACGTCTACGTTCTAAAATGGCGTAGGCAGAGCACACGAAACGTGAAATAGACATAACCTTGATTATAACTATTTCACGTTTCGCAGCCACTTCTAGCATCATTATTTTAATTTTGTACTTGACATATAATTTGATTCCTAGTCAATATATACAAAATTTTGTGAAAATATAGGTTTATTAAAAAAAAATTGTCTGAATTTTTCCAAATCGTTATTTATTGATTATAAGAACATAAATATTTACGGAAACTATAACCATTTTAAATATGAACCTTTTGCTAATAATTATTTATGTAATTAATCGTCGTCGTAACGTAAATTAAACTATTATCGCCAAAAATTCAAATTATATTTCAATGAATAATTAATTAACAGATTGATTAATTTTGGAGTCATGTCCACATTATTGCAAACAATGTCGCAAAATTTTCCGATCTCTGCTTATGGTAGACCGCTTAAGCTTGTAACGTGCACAAGATTCTGAATGCATTAGATGTTACGAAACTTATGTTTTATTGTCCATTGAGACAAGTTCACTGCCGGTTGGACAGGTCAGTGACCTTACTGCTGCACTCTTCTAATTGTATTGTTTCTTTCTAGCTTTTAATAACTTACTTAATAGGACCTTGGGAAGAAATTTCTCGTTATTGTAGTAAAAACTGGAGGTGTATTATTTTATAATTGTAACGAAATAAAACAGATTTCTCGTCTTTTTATCGTGCTTAGTTCGACATGTTTCGGGCTAATTTGTAGGTCATCATCGGGAGCAACGCAGCCAGCAGCCGCTTCCTGACAATTGAGTAAGTAACTCTCACAGTAAGTAATTTTATGTTTAAAATAACCTAATTGACTTGAAAATTTTGTCTCTAAACTTGTTTTTGGCCGTGTTAGCCGTTTCGCAGAAAAATTGCATCAAAATCGGTTCATTCACTCAACCGCTGCAACGAGAAAAAAGGAAAGAAAAAGAAGTGTCATGGATTAAAGTTGACGAACATTTACACTATCACCAAATCACTAAACTATCGTTAAAAATAAATTTTCACAACTAAGTATAAAAGAACATTCTTCAAAACCCCAACAGAAGCCGTTTTAAAGCTTCCCCCAATATAAAAACAGTAAAAAACTTAAGTTTCGTGTTGTCCTCGTCATGCTCAATAAACTCGAATTCCTTAACTTTTTCTCAGTCGCTCCTTCACCAGGCTTCACTAGCTTTAAAACATCCTATTTCAATAAGAATCTCAAAGGAGTTACGCCCTTTTTGTATTAACAGGGTCACTTCGGCCTTTAGCTTTAAAATGTCGTATTTCAATAAGAAACTCAATTCCGTTACGACCTTTTGTAATAACAGGGGCAACATCGGCCTCTGGATTGGAGCGACACTTAGCTTTAAAACGTCGTATTTTACTAAGAAACTGAATAGAGTTACGTCCTTTTGTAATAGCACAACATTGGCCTCAGGAGCCCTACCGTGGGAGCACCCACGGAAGACACGGATGGTTGCCTGCCAAGAATTACCATAGTATTCATTACAATTGTGCATCGTATGCCTGAATGGGGAGCTGTAATGCATTATTGAAATAAACGTTCAGTATAATGTACCATCGCGAACAGGGATTGTTGAGCCACTTACCTATGTTTGTAACTTGGTCGTGTAATACTAATCCAATAGATAACATCTGTCAGTCACATCGGTCTTTGATTACACGTCTAAATTGCGAACAGTGGGAAGTGGCTCAACAATCTCTGTTCGTGACTGTACATCATAATGTAGATACATCACGCCTGTATTCCCGAATGGAGAGCACATGAAACGGACATAGACAAACCATGACTACTTTTTTCACTATTCGCAGCCACTTCTAGCATAATTTTTAGACTTTGGCAGGTACAATAGTGACAGGTTGCTAGCCCATTGACTAAAATAAAATCTTTATCGCCTTTCTTGGTCGCCTCTTTCAACATCCACCCATGAAATGGAAAGATATTTATTATTCTAAAGCAGACCCCACGAATATTTAAAAGTCTATCCAGTATCCTTAGTAATATTATAAATCAGAAATTGAGTTTGTTTGTTTGTTCCGCTTTCACGCCGTAACTACTGAACCGATTGCTTTGAAATTTTTCAGACGTAAAGTTAGAAGTCCGGATTAAATAATAGGGTACTTTTTATCCCGGAAAAAATTGATGTTCCCGAGGGAATGTTCGGTTTATACCGCAATATAACCGAATTCCACGCGGGCGAAGCCGCGGGCGGTAAGCTAGTTTTTGTATAAAGTAACAGTTAACGTCCATACCTTTATCTTATAATACTAGTGAGGTACTAAATTTATAATGTAAGGTGTCGAATTTAGAAAAACAGCTCTACATTTCTCCCGTGAATGTCGTCAGAGACGGCGAAGGAATAACATAACTTTTATTCTTGTCCATTAAAAAAAAAATGTATTGGCCACGTAGTGTGAAGTAGTCATGGTTTTGTATATGCAGCATTTCGCGTACTCTGCCTACCGATGTTTATATGTATGTGCTTAGAATGGCTTTCTTCCACTCCAACTCAGAAGGATTGATTGGTTTATTTTTACGTACAGTTTATGGTGTTTATTTTTATGCCGCCGATCCTAAGTTAATTACCGACTTCCTTTGCTTTGTTAGCGTCTGCGCGGGCGCACACAAACTGTTTTGGTTCACGGGCTGGGTTGCCAGGCGATTGGAATAATTCGGAATGCTGGGAGATTTTGTCACCACCGTGGTAATGTTTGACTTGCGAATTTGTAGTAAGATACATGCATACAATTAAGTCTGTTTTCCTAAATTGGGTAGGCAGAGCACACGAAATATGATACAAAACCATGAACATTTCACGCCCCTTCTAGGGTGGATTTCAACAAGTGTAGTTTTTTGCCAATTTTGGTGGCACTTTGCCCATTTTGGTGGCAATTTTTAAATTAGGTGGTATTATTTTCCCTTTATTTTTATATGATATCTTTCTCTCTCTTTTCTTCTTAATTCTTCACTTAAAATTACTGTCGAATAGAGATGATTAATACACCTATTTTTACACCTTTCGTAGCTTTTTCCAATTTTGGTGGCTCGAAACAAGCACCAAAATTTGACCACCAAAATTGGAACGGGCATAAAAAAAATGTCTAAAAAAAAACTTGTTACATTTATAACAAATTCAGACTACTTCCGTTAAAAAGAACCCTAAATCACTCAAATTAGGATTAAAAGACACGTTGTAATCAAACACCTTTCATTTTTTTTCAAGAGTCACCAAAATTGGAAAAATTTTGACGCCCTTTGCACCAAAATTGGGTTCTTACGTGATTGACGGAAACGTAGTGGCAAACACAGACCGCTTTCACCGTCAGTCGATGCACTGTAACTGGCAAGTAAACGGGAGGATAAGCTTATACTTCCTGGGCCGTTTAGAAGCGAGTTAGAACGAGTCGAACTATGTACACCAAAATTTGGTCGCGCGCTCGGACGTTTGTTTACAGTATGATTTTGGGTACAATAACCGAACTCACAACGGTGATATTTATTTTTACTGTTCCTCAATTAATTAAGTATAGACCTCGATTAAAATTATTTCGTGTTACCCGTGGGTTTCTTAGCAGATTAATGATATTGTAGTAAAAATGGATTCCGGACAGCCCACCAAAATTGGAAATCAGGGTTTTAACATTTTTTTTCTTCCAGATTAAAAGGCATGTCAAATGTTTTATATTGTGTAACAGATAGAGGAATGTGTCAGCTATAGTATAAAAATTACAATAAGACATAAATAACAGTTGACAGCGACAATAACTACTCCGCCGCGTCAAAAATGTGCCTGGGATATTCACCCTCTAGCATAATTTTAGGTTTAATTAAGATAAAGTTGCGAAAACATTTTCATGTCAATCCTATTAATGTTATTCCAAAGTCTATCACTTTTCATAAATCAACCGGTGATATTGTTGATAAAAGGTATGGTGAAAACTTTTATCCCGCAAAAAGGATGTTTCTCGCGGGTCAACAGAAATTTTAAACGAGTTCTTCACATAATATATGTATGAGAACATTAAATACTTAGGCACTTATTTTTGCACAGCGCAATAGACAGACCATACGAAACTCTACATAGAGAAAACCTACATATTTTTTGTTTCATAGCCATGTTTAGGACAATTTTAGGTTTTAAGTTTCACAAAGAGAAGCAATCGCCTAAAACATACCTTAACCTTTCATTAGTCGCTTCTTACGACACTCACAGTAGAAATGGAGAGGCATACTAATTCGAAACCCTGCCCTGGTATCGCTAGAAAATTCAGATCAAAATGTTTTTGGGGAATTCTCGTATTTAATCTGGCAACCCTAGGACGGGAAGAATTTACGGCCACTTATGCCTAATTTTGGACGTTCTAAGTTCTTTAATTATCACGCGAGCTGTGTTTTTAGACTCTGTTTATTTGAAGGGCTACTGTGACTTTTAAAAGCATTCTGAATGTTAATAGTAAAATTAAGTGGTATATAAGTTGTCTGTATAAGTTATCAAGGTGAAAGACAAAGCTGTGTGAAAGCGGAGAAAAAGCATGTTTTGATATATTTCTGAAATATTAGCCAGACTTAACCTATTAGTTAAAATATGTAAGATTGAAAAATAAATATGGGCTTGTCAACATTTTTAAAATGTCGACAGAAACAGAATGTAAAGAAACAAAAGCAACAGTAGGCAAGTTTCAGTTCAAGCGAAAATTTCCGCGAACAAACTGCATTCAAGCGGTAAGTGCACAACAAACAGTTGTATCTGTTATGATGTCATCCAATGAGGAATATCCTTTGACTTGGTAACATCTTATCTTGATTGAGCTAATGGCGGCTGAATGATGTGTTTTCATTGTCAATGTTTAACGTTTTAAAAGAAGCCGACTGACGCAAAGGCGATCTGTCTACATTGGCGTACTGGATTATAATGTGAATGTATCTGTCTGTCTATTTGTTGCTGTCTATGGGATCTAACGTGGCAAAATTTTAAGTGGAGTAACTAAGTTCATGCTTGCCAAAATTTTAAGTAGTAGGGATAACTTCGAACGTTGCTTTTTCATCGCTTTTCCACGGAGTAAGCGACGCACGAAATTACCCTCATTACCTAAAATCTTGCCAAGTTAGATTCCGGGGACCGTACCTTTTCACACTTCAATCGCTAGTGGATTTCAACAAAGTTTGGCTTGGAGATAGTAGCGTCCCAAACTGTCCCAAAGAAGACATAGATAATGGCAAAGTTCCGCGGGATAGAAATATAGGCAAAAAATAAATTTCCATCACACGCCTTTCTTCACTGGTTTACCTGGTCGTCTGTCAAGACAGCGATAGTTTTCCTAAATAACCAACCAACCAAATTAGTTCCTACGAATGTAGGTACACAGCCTCATCAAAGGTTGGGCATTACACTTTTTGTGGCCTTCAATCGCGGTGCATCAGCCACAAAAAACCCATCAGCCCACCACTTTTTCACATTGTCTAATTTCGACGGCGGAGGATGCGTGCACCAGAATTACGCTTCGGTCTATTTACTCGTGTTGGTTACAGTAAATTTAATAGCAACAGTAAGACATGTTAACAGGTTCATACACGCGAATGATGTAAGTGTTATGGAAGCCGGCATTTTGACAATTGATACGATAACTTGGTGCGTGTTTAGATGGAATTATCGCTTTTGGTTAGTTTATAACGTCAACAAAGTTTTAAGCTACCGGGTACTGCCATTTTGGAAATAGATTAGGCACTGTGAGCATTGATTGAAGATTGTATCGGTTGTGGTCGAAATTGTATGCACTATGAAGACAATTTTGATTGGGAAATCATTAAGTTCCCTGCGACACGGTTTGTCGAGATGCCCTTTGTATAAAACTAACCTTGTCAAGGTGATTTACTTATAAAGTCGTATAATGTACAGGTTCAGGTCGCAATTATCACTCCTTTCATTTTAGCGTATGAACATATTTTTGCGCATTCTTTTTACTAGTGGTAACGATGACGTATTCGTGTGGTGTCAGGTTTAGAATAACACTTCTCCATTTCTTCCGTGGATGTCGTAAAAGGCGACTTAGAAAAAACTAAGTTACGGTATATTTTAGGCGAAACAACGTGTCACTATAGTAGGTATCACTTAACTTAAAACCTTAAAATTATGTTAGAAGAGGCTACGGGACGTGAAATAGTTATGGTTATGTCCATGTAGCGTTTCGTATGTTATGCCTACCCGATTTGTGGAATACAGGCGTGATGTGTGTATAGGTACCTATATTTGAAAGTAAAACTTAAGTCCACATTAAAAGAACAAAAGTTTTTTGCCGGTGAAATCTTAAAATATCTTTAATTACTTCACTTAGGTTTTTACGGCCAAAAGTTATGACCAATAAAATTTTAGTACTGCTCTCCCAATTACGTCGCCGACAATTAAATGTATCCGTCATTAGATGAGTCTTAAACATTGTTTAAATTACTTCATCTCAGGACAACCTCGAAAATTTTCATTTACTTAAGTACCTATCTAAATTTGCTTCTTGTATCTGTGTAACTGCTAGAAGTAATATTGAGCACTTAGAAGGGCTTTTATTGGGTTTCAGTCGAAATACAGCGCTCCAAATGACGACAAATGCTTTTTACGTTCAAACGATCTGATTATGGTTTTTTATACGTGTTTTCACACAGGAGGCATTCTGACCTCCTCTGTCAAATATAGCACACGCCAAACTGATCAGTAGGCCGCTTAAACGCATGGCCGCTGTCCGATAGGCCCCAAAACACTAGAACTTATGCCCCTGTTCTTAACCAGGCCACTGTGATTCACTGCACATCGATCTGAAGGAATGCCCGACCGTTCTATCTATTCCATTGATCTTTTTAATTGGGAGGGGATCTATTTGTGCCGATGCCTCATTACATACAGCTATTAACTGTAATGGAGTTTATTAGAGTTAGTCTTTTCAACGCGGGCTCATGCTATATCGTGTAAGTTTGTGGTGGTTGTATTAAATTCGGCGTCACGTTTTTGTTTTTTTTGTCTAATGTTCGCTGTGCTACTCTGCTGAGCAAACCTAGCCCAATTAAGTTAGCTAATTAGTTTTAAGTTGGTAGTGTCGCACTGAAAATCAGCCTTGGGGCTCGTCACAACATTATGTAGAGTGGGGCCTCTTTGGCGCTGTTTGGTACAGAAATAAGGACCGTATCGTTAATTATGGAAACAAGTAAAATACTCGTAATTTGTGGTAACATTTTATATTATAGGAAAACAATTAAACTCATATACATATGAGTGTGCAAACACAATAATTAGAGTAACTTATTTTTATTTACTGGTCCCCTTGGCCAGTTTCCCGA